>JASCZW010003951.1:0-108254 GCA_034211315.2 Aedes japonicus
GGGTAAGCTAATTTTTTTTTTCAAAATGCTTAATACATCATCCACATATCTCCACCAGACGGTAGGTAGTTGGTTTTTATCTTGTAATTGTTTTTCGAAATTTTCCCTGATAATTTCACTTATAAAAGGGGAGAGAGGGTTGCCCATAGGGGCACCGTTTAATTGTGTAAGTGGTTCATTTCTGAAAGAAAAATAGTTTTCATTCATGCACAGTTGTGTGAAATTTAAATATGAGCGTTTTTTTCTCTTCCGTGCCGTCAGTTTTAGTGAGTAACCAATTTTCTAATAAATTTGAGGTATCTTTTACAGGAATATTAGGAAACAAATATATTACGTCAAAAGAAACTAAAACTTCATCTTCTTTCACATCCATGCCATGAACTATTTCTATTGTGAGTTTTTAATTGGTCAACTGGAAGTTTTTTGGCATGTTTTTGAGTTCAGCGGCTAACCATTAAGCTATTTTAAGGGTTGGGGGTCCGACAGCTGAGATGATTTCACGCATTTCATTTCCAGGTTTATGAATTTTAGAAACGCTTTAACGATTTTCCACAGGTTTTACCGTTCCTGGAAGAGGGTCTGTTCTTTTTTTCTATAGGATTGTGTATTTTTGAATTAATTTAGAACTGCCTTAGTCTGATTTCAAGTAATAAACTGGTTTATTTTTGAGTTCTTTAATTGTTTTTTGTGTGTGTTTTGCAGGTTGTTTGTTTTGTACACCGTGTCCAATATATTCTCATACACTTTTTCTTTGCATTGGTGTCGTGCAACTACTCAACATGCTTCACGTATGTGTTGGTGTAGTTTTGCACTATGTTTATACAAACGCTTTTAGGTTATGTCCGATTGTTTTCATTCTGTGTTTATCTTTTACC
The DNA here is from genome assembly GCA_034211315.2 of Aedes japonicus. Classification (NCBI taxonomy): domain Eukaryota; kingdom Metazoa; phylum Arthropoda; class Insecta; order Diptera; family Culicidae; genus Aedes; species Aedes japonicus. The sequence goes on from JASCZW010003951.1 coordinate 876, forward strand.
AATGATGAAGGAGTTTCGTGCTTTGGTGATAAAAATGTTTTTGAAAGGTGAGCGCCCTGGCGCTATTTTAAGGAATTTGAAAAATCTCGGAGTAAAGCGGGATTTTGTGTACCGAACCATCCGAAGGTACCGTGACATCTGCTCGTTGGATGACCGGAAGAGATCTGGTCGTACTCGTACGGTGCAGACTGCACGAGTTGTTAAAGTGGCCAGCGAACGGATTTGACGAAAATCACAGCGCTCTGTACGTAAAATGGCCGCAGATCTGAATGTTTCGAGATCGTCAATGCACAATATACTGCATCTCGGATTCCAAACTTTCAAGAAACGCAAGGTTCACGGAGTTTCGAAACATTCCAAGCAGAAATGACTCGAAAGAGCAAGTCTGCTTTTGTCGCGGCACGGTGAGGAAGAATTTATCTTTTCCGCCGAATAGTTATTCGTCTTGCAACAATCCCACAATGTCCAGAACGACAGATTGTGAGCTCTCTCTCTCTCTCCGAGAACTGTTCCAGGGAGTGACAGGAATATTCCACGGTTCCAAAGTGCTGCGTCAGTGATGGTTTGGGGGGGGGGGGGATTTGCAAGCGAGGCAAACTACCACTGGTTTTCATCGAAAAAGGTGTTAAAGTGAATGCCGTATATTATAAAACGGATGTTTTGGAGAAATTTGTCAAGCCATATGTACAAGAGGTGTGCCATCGCATACTGAAAATCTCGTTCAGGGCTGGTGCCGAGAAAATTTGACCGACTTTTTGGACAAGAATGAATGGCCTCCCAGTTCACCAGATCTGCATCTCTTGGATTATTTCGTATGGTCATACATGCTGGCGAAGGTAAATGACCACATGGCGTCTAATATGAACCAATTCAAAACCGTAATCAAACGAATTTGAGACGAAATGCCTATGGAAGTCGGTCATGCCGCCTGTGACGGTTTCGATGAACGCCTAGAGCTGGTCAAGAAGGTTTAAAGGGTTTTTTTTAACTCCTTATTTATTCCAAATTTTACATTATTTTACATTCATATATTATCCTAGGTGATCCTGCTTAGTAATTAACATTTCAAAACTCTATGCTATCATTAATATCTAATTGTGTTAATATTATTTTTACTTTGTCTATATACTTTGTAATTTTTAACAGGGTTTATTTTGCCTGCGTGTCAGAATTACAGTTGATTTCTTAAAACTAGGTTTTATCTATAGAGAGAATTGATCATTGCAATTGAAGATTGCAATGATTTTCGTCTAGAATTATGAATTATTTTGTTGGACATTTCTTCTAGAGTCTCAACGTTTGAAATTCTATGTAATTCAATAGTACTGAACCAGGGTGGCAGCTTCAAAATCATTTTCAGAACTATGTTCTGAATCCTTTGAAGTGCTTTTTTCCTAGTTGCATAACAACTAGACCATATTGGCACAGCATAAAGCATGGCCGGTCTTTGTTTGAATATTAGAAGTTTGTTCTTTGAACAAAGTTTGGATTTTCTATTTATAAGAGGATACAAACATCTTATGTACTTATTACATTTGGCTTGAACGCCCTCAATGTGATCTGTATAATTTTTGATCAAGTATCAGTCCAAGATATTTTACTTGACTTGACCAAGAAATTGGAACTCCGTTCATAGTGACCATGTGACTATTACTTGGTTTCAAAAATGCAGCTCTAGGCTTGTGTGGGAATATTATAAGTTGAGTTTTGGTAACATTAGGAGAAATCTTTCATTTATGAAAATAATCTGTAAAAATATCCAAGCTTCTTTGTAGCCAGCTATCAGTTAAGTAATTTTGAACTAATGTCATGATATAAAGCGGAAAATTGAACTTTTTCAGTTTCGCAATCAAACCGTCATGCCAAACACTGTCGAATGCTTTTTCTATGTCTAGAAGAGCAACTCCAGTGGAGCAGCCTTCAGCATTGTTTGAACGAATTAAATTTGTAACTCTCAAAAGTCGATGCGTATGGGCTGCAAAATGGTGAGTCGACAGCTGTGATGGAGCGTGCGTCCCCGCAACATAGCTCTGGTACTCACAAGTTGCTACCTCATGCTTCCACGGGTCAAAAGATGAAAAAGACCGCCAGCTAAGGGTTGCGTACTTAGCTGGTAGTGCAGCCTGGGCACTGTTGTCCTTCTGACTTCAGCTAGATTAAGGATGTGCGTGCCGAGCGTCTGTCCACCAAGGAGGTCTGTCCTCCAGCGGCTGAGTAAGAAACGCTGTATCTCATCAGCTATACCTTAGGATGCAGTCCCACCAACGCAATGTAGGCAGCGCGGTAAGATAGCATGCTGAAGTCTTACCCTACCACGAAAAAAGTATTCTTTATTTCTTTATACGGTATATAATCCATATAATCCATGGAATCAGAAGACATGCAGATAGTACACATGTTATTCTCATTTTATATTATAACATCCCTTCACAATATTTTTTATGCTATTTTCAGCTTCGCATTTATCCATCATCGTAAGTTTTAGTCCACTTACCCCCCATGGAGCGAGATAAGGCGCTATAACCTTGGCAATTATTGCCACGCTTTTGGTTCAAATGCCACAAGTTCACCCACATGCAAAAGGAGCATAAACTAATCTTTCTAGCATCTATGCTCCCAACGATAAGGTACAAATTATCACACTGTATAACTCAACATGGAAGCGTTTGGTACGGGAGGTCCACGCTTTCTTCCTTCCCTTGATTCAGAGTAGTAAAGCGATTTTAGATCTTTCTGGAATCGCTCTATTTCTTGGAATCCTCTCTGCGGCGCATACTACGCAGTTGGCCTGGCCGATGACAAGAAGAATGATGTATTCAAGAAAACATCATTTTCCAGGATGCTTTTAAGAATTGGCTGCGTTAGTATGAGATTAAATTAGATAGATTAGATTTCTCTCAAAAGTCGATGCGTAGTTGAATGCCCATGGCAAAATCCAAACTGTTCATCAGCAAAAACTGAGTTCAGCAGGACGGAGCGCCATCGAATTGATGTGAAGCATCATTCTATTCAAAATTATTTTTTCAAAAAGCTTACTTATTGAAGAAAGCAAACTGATCGGTCGGTAGCTAGAAGCTTCAGCCGGATTTTTGCCTGGCTTCAAAATTGGTACGACTTTTGCATTTTTCCATTTATCTGGAAAGTATGCTAGATGAAAACATCTGTTAAATAGTTTTACCAAGAAAGACAAAGTACTCTCAGAGAGTTTTTTGATGAGGATATAGAAAATGCCATCATCACCTGGTGCTTTCATATTTTGAAATTTTTTAGTTATTTCATCCAAATCGGTTCCCCAAGAATCATCAAAAATATTTTCTTGAGAGAAAACATTCAGATACTCCCTGGAAACCGATTCCTCAATAGAACTAGTAAGTCCCAAACTGAAATTATGGGAGCTCTCAAACTGCTTAACAAGTTTTTGAGCTTTTTCCGCATTTGTGAGCAAAATTTTATCACCTTCCTTAAGTGCTGGTATAGGCTTTTGAGGTTTTTTCCAGATTTTAGAGAGTTTCCAGAAAAGTTTGAAACTTGGATCTAATTTTGACACATTATTTTCAAAATTTTTGTTCCTCAGGGCAGAGAAGCGTTTTTTAATTTGCTTTTGTAAATCTCGCCATATGACTTTCATAACGGGATCACGTGTTCTTTGATATTGACGCCTACGTACACTTTTCAGACGAATCAAGAGCTGAAGATCGTCATCAATTATAACTGATTCGAATTTAACCTCGCATTTAGGCACTGAAACTGCTCTTGCTCTAACTATTGAAAAAGCCAGAGATTCAAGAGCAATATTAATTTCATTTCTTGTTTGCAATGGAACATTAGGATCAAAGTTGTATTCCATAAATGTTCGATATTGATCCCAATCAGCTCTATTATAGTTGAAAGTAGAACTGATGGAATTAGAAATGATTTCTTCAGATATTTCAAATGTAACTGGAAGGCGATCAGAACCAAAGTCAGCATGGGTAATCAGTTGACTACAAAGTTGACATGAATCAGTTAGGACCAAATCAATAGTTGAGGGATTTCTGACTGAAGAAAAGCAAGTTGTGTTGTTTAATAGCCTGCAGAACAATGGTCAAATAGTATATTACCATTGGCATTGCTTTGAGAATTATTCCATGAGCGGTGTTTTGCATTGAAATCACCAATAACGAAGAATTTAGACCTATGACGGGTAAGTTTCTGAAGGTCAGCCTTGAGCCAGTTCTTTTGCTGGCCAGTGCATTGGAAAGGCAAATAGGCAGCTATAAAAGTAAATTGGCCAAATTTTGTTTCAACTGAAACCCCCAAAGTTTCAAAAACTTTGGTTTCAAATGAAGAAAGAATATGATGTTTGATTCGCCTATGGACAATGATGGCAACGCCACCACCAGCTCCATTATGGCGATCATTGCGGTAGACAAAATAATTTGGATCTCTTTTGACCTTATGAGCAGATTTCAGATAAGTCTCAGTTAAAACAGCAATGTGCACGTTATGAACTCTTCAAAAATTAAATAGCTCGTCCTCGTTATCTCTGATGGATCGAGCATTCCATTTCAAAATATTTAATGACTTAAAATCCATTACTGAATTTCAATGTCATAACAATATTATTGGTAAATTTAATACCAGTTTGAAAAGCATCAAACATGGAATTAGTTTTAGCATATCGGTTATCATATCGATTAACGATTGCTGTAAAAATTCTAATTTAGGAGCGGATATGCTATCTAAATCAAATTCATCAGAAGTCCCGTGGGAATTTTGGCTAGAAGTTCCGTGGGAATTTTGGTTTTGAATCCTACCCGCGTTAACAACACGGTTAGGTAAGAATGTAGGGTTTGCATAATGAACCCTGTTGGTACCTGCAGGTATCGAAATAGTATTTGCTGCTCGTTGAGCGTTTGAAGTTGCGGATGGAAAACCCTGTCCACTGTTTCTACCAACGGTTTGGTAGGAATTTTTGCTTGGCTGATCGATGTTAACAGCTGCAAAATGGGTAGTAGCTGGTCGGGAACGTATATTGTTTCCTTCCTGTCGTTTAGTGCGCGACTGCAAAATTGCTTTGCGAGTCTTGCATTCCCAAAAATTTGATATATGGTTTTCACCACAATTCTAACATTTAAATTTTTTAGGATCTTCCTTCACAGGACAGTTGTCCTTTGTGTGTGAGGAATCACAACAATTCATGCATTCACCAACCATATGGCAATGCTTTGTTCCGTGACCCCATCCCTGGCACTTACGGCACTGGGTGAGGCTTTGGAAGTTTGCTCCAGGCTTCTTGAAATGTTCCCACTTCACTACGACATGGAGCAAAAGGCTTGCTTTCTCTAAAGCCTTAAGGTTATTAAGTTCACTTGACTTGAAGTGAACTAAGAAGAAATCGTTTGAAATTCCTTTGCGAGAATCGCCAGGCCGGGATTTCGTTTTCATTTTAATTACTTGGACTGGGCTTGTTCCAAGTAATTTTATCAACTCAGTTCTAATTTCTTCCACAGATTCACCACTGGGCAGACCTTTCAAGACAACTTTGAAAAGACGCTCAGCTTTGGTGTCGTATGTGAAGAAGTTATATTGCTTCTGAGTAAGATACTCTAGAAGACGTTTGAATCCGTCCAAGGTTTCTGCACGCAAACGGCATTCACCTCGTCTGGAAATTTGAAGGGAATATTTCACACCTTCAACAAATGTTAAGATTTCCTTGCGAAAAGCATGGAAATCCGAAATTGTAACCACAATAGGGAGAACTTTTTCCTTTTTCAATCGAGAAAGTTTATTCGAATTCTGGTTTGATGATGGATCACTCTCATCATCTGTGAGCATATCAAATAGATAACTTACATTGATTTGATTTGAAGGCGAATCAGTAGATTGCCCGCTACGTTTGCGTTTATTTGCCATAGTGGCAGAATAGTTTGCTCCAAATCGTCGTCCAAGCAGATAACTATAAGAATCCGATGGACCGAAGAGGAATTTTCCAATGCGTTGCTTCTTGGTAATAATTGCCACACACACCGTGATCATTTTTCAAAAAAATATATTGTTTCTGGAATACATCAGGCATGCTCAATTTTTAAAATAAACTCAACTGCATTGAAATCAATTGACGATATTAGCGGTTTGCTTTGGGAAAGAAAATTTCACCACTAAAATATAAAATTCAATTTGCGGTCCATCTCAAATCCGTGGCCACGGACCCGAGGTGAACTCAATTATCCATCGACTGAGCGTAAAATCTCACTCCTCATGCGTAAAGAGTCATACATTCCTAGTGTATGGGAGGACGGTGCTATGAATTCGAGGCGAACCACAATCCGTAAATAATTTTCATTAGCATCAATGGGGGTCACACGCGCGTGAATGCTTTGAAAGCAGGCCACATCAATGCTTTCTCACTGCTTCCGGATTTGCCGCCACCGGTTCCGGTGTCATGTTTGACAATAGGCTGGCCTATAACAATGATGAGTTTGCACGCATAATGATCAGCGTTTCCGTAGGTAAGAGGTGCACACGGGTGAGTTAGCAATTTCCATATTGTATGATTTGGAGTATTGACAGGTGCAGCTTTTCCGTTTACCATAGATACAGTTGCAAGGGGCTTCGATCGCAACAGGTGGCAAGTGAATTTAATTTAGTTTCAATTTTGAACTGTCACTGATTTAAACACTCATTTGAAAACTATACGTGATTATGGCCTACTATGATTAAGTATAGATATTGTGATGCAGGAAAAATTAGTGGTCACCCATTTAATCGAAATCATCCAACATTTCCATGAAACTTCATGAGTGTCAAACGATATCAGGAAATTCCTATTTTTACCTTGTGTTAAAAATTTAAATTAGGTTGTACCCGTTTGAAAAGAAAATGATGGTTTAAAAATATTCGGACGATCCCAGCTTACAAAGTGAATTTAGTTTTTCACGCACCAGTGTCGAACCACATCTAGCAGAGCTCTTTCAATTAACTGCAGGACAAATCTAATAAACCGCACAAGCCATGCACAGTACCAGCCTGGAACATCGGCGGCATATCCGCAAGTATTTATAGACTACAGATGGCAATCACCAGGATGGCTGCCACCGACGGCAGCGGTTACGAAGCCAGCGACTTCGACTACGACAACGACGACAATGGACAGATACCGGGAGATAGTGTAATGAAAAATCGATATTTTTAATCAACACTGATTACGTTTTGGTGCTGTGGTGTGATTAACAGATAATTTAACCAGCCCCCCTCTGATTGATCCCATTGGGAGTGGAAGAAGACCCTCTGAGTTCCCGTATCTGAATTTATTGCACTAAACGGTCGACGAAAACTAAATCGACATGGTGTCTCCATAAGGGCCAATGTCGCAAACGTAAACAATGGCTTCTTCCGCAAATTTCTCGATAATGCTAACTTAATCATAGTGAATTACCACGATGATTGTAAAGAAGAGGAGTACTTCTTTACAATAGAAGTGGTAGTTTACATGAGCGAGTTCGCATTTTCTAGAAATTTGTGGAAAAAGCCGTTGTTTACGTTTGCGACATTGGCCCCTATGAAAACTCCATGTCGAAATATCTGTAGGTGGTTCTGTCTGCAATGGCGAAAGCAGTTTGACGCCAAAGGTGACATGTGATTGATGCCACATGTCAATTTATCTAGGCTGCTTATCACACTGGGAAATTCGGCACGTAGACTGCTACAATAATGGTTGACAGTGGGCGATGTCGAACGGTATCGTAAATTTAAATTATTAATTATGGTGCATTATTGGATAATGTGGAGATTCGCTTTTTGTTAGACTAGATTATCGTTTTTGTTAACTTATTTTAAATCATGTCATATTGTTTAGTTTTATAGTATATCAATCAAGAAAATAACAGCGAATCCGCGCAGATACGGACTAGGTGCGCCGCCCAAGTAACAATTTTAATTTTATTCCAGCCGTATAGCTGCCTCCCAGCTTTGCTGATAAAACTACACTCTATAAACGGCCCACACTATAAACGGTAGTGAAAAAATAAATAAACAAAACCTCTAGCAGCCATAAAGACTTTGAAAGTGTTTTAAAGCAAGATGTTATGACCACTTGAGAACCTCCATAAAACCTATTGGCTGCCATGAAAACCAGCATAGGGCCAAATAGCCACAGCTGTCAAACTTCGCTGTGATATCGTGGTTGGTTTTGTCGTTCTGCTTTGTTCCATTCTTTGCTCTTCTGATTCATTTAGCAGCAAATAAGTGTAGTTCCAGTCTTGCGGGAAATTTTGTTTGATAGCAAAATATCAAAAACAAATTGATTGTTTTAAAGCGTATCATGCTCCAAATTATGGGCGCATTTAAGTTTATGGTGAATATTAGCACGATAAGAGCCGAAAATTAATGCGCCTTGGAAATAATGCGAGTATACAACAACAAAAACAAAATTGATACAAATATATTCGATAAACTGAGCATGAACTTCCTGGAAATTTATGGAATTCAATTTGGTAATATTAAAGAATATTGAGGTTGGTCTCTGATGTTCATTTGAATTTCATTTAAAATTTGATGTATTTATTTTTCCACGTACCAATAATTTCTTAAATCTCAATATGGCGATTGGAAGAAGTTACATTTTACTCAGAAAGCCAATTTATCTTCGCAATGGCTACTATAAAACTTTTTTCTCAATATGTGACTTTCCTCAATGTCAATTTGCCGTGTAATGCATATTCAGGAGGCAAAATGGTTTTTAAATGCTTTTTCAACTGATCTTAATAAGATAATATGAATGAGTTCTAAAACGTCATTTCAAAACAGCTTTTTATGAGTTCATGAACTCAAAATAAAACCTTTGATAGCAGTAAAACAAATTTTAGAAGACAAGGTTCCAAGATCGTCGTAAATAAGTTGTGTAAGGTAAGGTTTTCATAAACCTGACTAACAAATAAAACCTATTGGCACCTCTTGGTACCATAATAAAATCAAATTGATTTCTAGTGGCTTTCATAAAACTTTAATAAAAATAAATAAAGCTGTTTGATTTTGGCAATGTTACTTGGGCTTATCTCTTCCCGTTACTCGTTTGAAGTATTATTTTTTCTCCTCATTGTTATTCTTGTTCTATCGTATTAACCTGACATTCAGCATGAGGCTGATACCTAACACCAGGATGACGACCTGGACCTTACATATCTAACCCGAAAAAAGACATTATCCGAGATTTTTCGTCGAATCAAATATTTCTTTGAATACTTTTTTTAAATAAAAAATCAACACTATATAATATTTAATAACGCTATGTTCTATGCCTCAGCTTCAAGAACAGTTTGTTAGTTTCGGGGAACTTGAGATAGCACTTCTTCTGAGGAAAAATCTACAAGCGAAAATATTTTAAGGCACATCATTTCTCGTGGCAACGACGGGCGTTTTGTAATCACGCTGCCTAGAAAAGAGCTCATTATCGAACGTTTAGAAAAATCCAGAAGTATCGCAGCACGAAGATTTGTGAGTTTAGAGAAACGATTTGCTTCTAATCCGAAGTTACAGAAAATGAATCAAGAATTCACGGAAGGATGCGCGTCGATGGGGCACATGACAAATTTCACTGGTTTTCTGGTTGACAGCACCCTCTCAGAATCAAATGACGCTTTGTGGGTGTATAGACTATGTTTTTTCAAGCAGCTAAGCATACTTTGTTTTTTCTTTCAAAATGTGTCTAGACAACCATTTGAAAAGGGATAAAGTATTTTGTAGATTATTTTTAAAATCAACATTACTCAAAAAGGACAAGACCTACCAAAAATGCTGTGCAGGTGACGTTTTGAAAAACTTCTGAACTTTTATGAAAAAATGTAAAAATTATAAAACCGATTTATACACTCTAAAAACAATATTTTAAAACTTACAGTCAATATTCAAAATATGGCTATCTTAAAATTGGACGATAGTTTTTCTTAATAAAGTAAATATAATTGTCTAAAAGTTCGAAAAACATTGCAAGATGGAGACATTTGAGGATAAAAAGTTTCTCTAACAACAATTTTTACCGTGTATCGCACCAACTCGTCTAATAATTTGGTCCTCACAAATTCACAGAAGACAATTAAATTTAATTATAATGACAATTTGGATTTTTGAAGGGTTTTTGAATGTTTAAGAAATCATTTGGAAAAGACTTATTTTTTATTTTTTTTTTAACTTTAGTGATAACACAATTAAATCATGTGGTTGATCCTGTTTATTACCAAAAACTTTAAACACCATTTAATGATTAACTTGGACAATTTTTACTATTTCCAACCTGAAAAACCGTTGCTTCCTGTAGTCCAGTTCATTTTATCACTTGAGTGATCTTAAATATAAATTTGAATGAAATACATAATTTACTTTTTAAACAAAGCGCCATAACAACAGTGATCATTGTTACATGATTAGTTGTGAAAGGTGCTTATCATACTAGAACAAAGTGGTATAAGTATCTGAGTTAAATGTTAGGCACGTATCAACAATCAAAACAGCTACAAAAATTTACGTAAAATATGATCAGCTATGATAGAAAAAATATATTCCTGGAGATATGACCACAAGTTTGATGAAACAATACTTATTTGTGAGTCTTGTCGTGGAATTTTGACGCACAATGGGAATCCCACCAGTAAAAAAAGGTGTTCAGATGGAAACGAAGCAGATTGTGACCAGGATATCAAGGACCCACACCAACCAAACATTGTTAGATTTCATTAAACAAAATTTAATATATTGCTCGAAAATAATTTTCATGTCAGATGGAGCAGCGGCCCATTGTAAGAACAAAAATTACCAGCTTGTGCAATTTCAAGTCCAAGTATGGATTGGAAGCAGAATGACACTTCTTTGTAACTTCTCATGGGAAAGGTCCATGTGATGCTATTGGTGGTAGTCTCGAGCGGATGGCAAAGATATCAAGCCTTGCTCAAGATTATGAAAACACATTCAAGACTCCTATGAAACTTTATAACTGGGCAGTTGAACCGACAAATGAAAGTATTACAAAACTGAATTTCTGCTTCATATCAGCTGAACAGTATGCAAAAATGTCAGAAGAACTTGAGGAGTTATATATCCATATATGGATATATAACTCCTCGAGTTCTTCTGACTTATAAAGACCTGGTACACAGAAATTTCATTTCATTTCTGCACCTATTTCAGAAATTTCGGTTTACCAGTTTTCTAATTCAAAGGATAATCCAAAGGAATCAACTTTGTATGAGAAAGATTTTTAAATAATATATGAAACTATGTTACTAACTAAAACATATAAATTGAATTATAGAAAAACATGTGAGCTTTCATTGAGTTTCATTTATCTGCCCTCCTATATTATATTACGATTTTATCCATACATTTTGCACTTACTGTAACAAAACTTGACTGCCACAACTAGTTCATTAAAGGTTTTACTATCAAATCAGTTCATTAAGGGTTCTTGAATCATCTGCAATATTTTGATAGCAATCTCATTGGACTGTGTTTGTTTGATGAAATATCGTATTTCTCCGATAAAAGAATTATTCAAGCCTTACATGCACCAGGTAAATACTTTGCAAAATATATTGTACGGAAAATATTAATATATAAATATTTCAATTTTCAGATACCCAAAAAATCCATAATCAAATCAAACGAATCAAACGTTACCTTTGATTAATATCCCACTGCGGGGTAGGTCGAGGCACGGGCGAATCCGCCACGTCGACAAGCAAAAGTAGCGTGTTGGTACGCGCTCATGTACCACTGATAGAGAAAAACTCTTTCTTTTTTGGGTTTGTTTTGATTCACAACGTCTGAGATCACTCAAGTTTCTCGTCGTCTCTAACGTAGAGACCTCGGAGAGAGATACCGTGAAGCGTTGTGATACTGATCCCCACCAGTATGACTAATGGTTACCACCATTTATGGGTTCACATACTCTAATTTTTATGATTTTTATTCTCCGTGCGTGAAGTAACGATTATGATGTAGAAGAAGATGTTTGCTCATCACCATGAGGCACGAAAAGTGGACAGTAATGTTTGCGAGAATGAAAGATATGAAGAGAAAGCGTTGAAAGTTCCGTCAGCGTACGGTACGTTGGAAATAGAATAGAAGTATTGAAACCAGGTCATGTGTAAAGTCAAGTAATAAGTACAAGACACTGAAGAAGTCTGCACATTGTAGACGAAATACGCGTATATGTCAAGATAAGCAAAGGTAGTTGGAATTAAATGGAATATACTAAGTTGTCTTCTCATTTTCTAGTTTCTAATAATCTGTTACTCTTCCAGAACGGCTGATTGTCTGAACTATACGTTTCGAAATACTTTAAATCAATTTCTGCAGTGTTGCCAGCTCAATTCATGACACAAAAAATGCAGTTTTTATCTCCTAAAAACTGACGATTATCATCCTAAATTCGTCGAACCATTATTCCTCAGAGGTTCTCAATTGGATTTAAATCCGGAGAACAATCTGGACAGTCCAAAACTTCAACCTATTCAGATCTCAGCCATGTCATTGTTTCAGTGCAGGTGTGTAAGCTTGCGTTATCCTGCTGGAAAATGAGTTTTGCTCTATGTTGTCTTCGAGTTACTAGTAGCAAACTGGCTTTTAGAACATTTAAGTAGTCAGACCTTTTGGTTTTGTGTGATACACATAGAATTGCCAGCTTGCCGGAGTCACAAAATGCACCTCAGACCATAACAGATGCGCTGCCAAAGTTTCTCTTGGAAAAATATCGTGATTCCTTGCGTAAATCTCGCCAATAGCCATTGAATCCATCCGGTTCATTTAAGTTAAATTTTTTTTTGTCTGAGAAAATCAGCTAAGAGGGTTTAACATGATATTTTATAAAATAGTTTCTGTGTATAAATGAGTTAGTTATTCAAAAACTACAATCATGCCTTTTTACAGTCCCAGGACATGTTTTGACTCGTGAATTCCAGCCGTGCTCCTTTGTGTCGAGGTAGAAAACGAGGGACACACTGAAGTTTTTTTTTAACTTAGCTACTACTGGAAACACATGCAGTTATTTTCCAATACTAAAATAAGTTACTTTTACATGAATGTCATATAGAAAAAGAAATTCTACTTGACAAATCATTTGCATTTCACTGAACAAATGAAATTCACTTGATTTTGCAAAGCATTTTCCATTCCCTGAATCACTTGAAAATTAAGTGAATTTTTAATGGACATTTTTCACTGATTTCCACTGAATATGGGAATATTTTCTTGGGTGCACTGACCATTTTTAACAGTGTTACGTTGGGTGAACGTCTAAATATTCGCCAAACCGTCTAAATTGAAGCATCTAGCTTAAATTCGGTTCGAATTTGTGAGCAACTCGTCGATGCTTTGCTGATAGTATGACGCTGATCTTTTTCTGATGGTTTCTTTGTACATCCTAGGCTCTTTTTCTGGTCATACTTAGCGGAATTTTTGAGAAAATTAAAGACTGCACCGTGACTACGTCCAATCTCTTTTGCAACTTTCCTGATTCTCCATCCTGTATTTTTAAATACCAAAATCAGTCCTTGCTCTTGCTCAGCCTTTTGTGCCTCCCCATTTTTATCATTCAGTGCCCCCACTTTTATCATTCAGTTTAAAGTATTTGTGGCTTATGTAGCAAATACTTTTAACTGAATGATAAAAGTGTTATTTGTCTACAAATTCTTCAATAACAGAACAAATACACCATGTGGTCTTACTTGTTGTCCATTTACGTCACGTATCAACAAAACCATCTGATTTAGGTCGTTTTCTTGTATTGGTGACACCGTTCATCGATTGTCATCATTTGATTAGAGTGGCTCCATTCATACCACTCGCAAACAGGAAAGTCGAGGGTGGTCATATAATTTTGAAAGGTACTGTACATAGTCCTATTTCCATGATTCTCTGTTCAATCTAACCTAAAAAAAAGTCACACATTTTAATTTCAGGCCCGCAAGTAAACGATCCTAAAACTACAATTCGTGCATAGTCACGTTATTCTGAAAAATCAATGATATTTTGGCTCGTGATGCAATTGAGCCATTTGAGTAAGCAAATTAGTAAAAGGAGGGTGTATTCGATAAAAATGGTACACCGATGGTACAATCTTCGGTAGCTTTGAAGCATATTAGTAAAAAACCTGAAAACTCTGAGAAATCTTATTCATGGTGCATTTTTTACACATGTCAAAATTTATAGATATTAATAGAGTAGTTTCAGTCATGCCGGCGAAAGAAGAAATTCAGCGCCAACATAAGATTAGGGCAAATCTGCCTTTTAAAACAATGGCTTTCGTAGTCATTTTCTTTTGAACAAAAGGTCACAAATACAAATTAAGCACTCTGTAAGGAAGGAGAGCTTTATCTCTATCCGCTGATATATTTGAATTCAACTTCCGATAAATTAGCAGAGTAAGTGTTTGTTTACAAAAGCAGATTCGCCCTAATCAAATGTTGGCGCTGAAATGTATGTGAGAAAATTGAGTGTACTTACGATCAAAATCCAAAGGCGTCCCAACGATGGATCGCTAAAAAGTTTTGAACTGCAAAGACAACTGTGCCACAAATAATAAAAACCATCAAGGAGCGTCTGAGTACCCGAATGAAGGAAGGGAGTGGTCGCAAATGTGGTCCAATGGACAGAAAAATGGCGAGGAAAGTTGTGCAACAGTTCAAGAACCGTCCGAACATTTTAATTCGAGATGTCGCTAAAAAGTCCAAGATGAATCCTAGAGGGTTTGAGCTGTTTAGTGGAATACTTGTAACTATAATTTAGAAGAAAAATTAGTAATCTCCATTTAATTCCAACTACCCTTGCTTATCTTCGACAGATACGCGTATTTCGTTGAGTTATTAGTACGAGACAATGAAGAAGTCTGCACATTGTAGACGAAATACGCGTATCTGTCGAAGATAAGCAAAGGTAGTTGGAATTAAATGGAGATTACTAATTTGTCTTCTAAAGTCCAAGATGTTAATTCGTTTTTTGCATGAAGCGTGCTGTGTTACATGTTCACAAGATGCAAAAAGCCCTAAGCTGGAATGAAAAACAAAACATCACTACGAAAACCCACACCCAGAAACTTCACGAAGTTGTTCACCAAATTGTGCTGCATCGTGACGGATGACGAAAATTACGTGAAGGCCGACTTCCGTCAACTTTCTGGGCAAGTATATTCCGTTTCCAATTCTAAGCTCGATGTTCCGGAGGATAATCGTAAAAAAGCTAAAAAGCTTCTGGTGTGGCAGAAGATTTACGGATGTGATGAAATAAGCGCTCCTTTCTTCACTTCTGGAACAATCAACTCTGTTTTTGGCCTGATATAGCAACCTGCAACTACGCTCGAAACGTTTTAAAATGGTACCGAGCCAATGAATTCAATTTTGTGCCAAAATATATGAGCCCATCAAATTCACCGGAACTTTGCGCATATGAAAAATTCTGGGCAATTATAAGGGTAGAACTTCGCAAAATTATTAAAACGAAGCTGAAGTAAATTCAAGTAAAAACAACAAAAGTACTGGAATAATCAGTTGCATAAATTTTGATAGGTGGAGTGAAAATGATGGTGTTGGAATTGAGGATGGAAAAAGAAATTGAATAGAACAAATTTAGTAAATCCTAACTTATTTTTCATTTCCTGACAATATTAAGAAAATCAGATAATCGGTTTAATTTTGGTGGGTAAATATGTGAGTGACATTTTTATCGAATACACCCTTTGCATTAACTGTATTGGCTTCAAACGCCCTAATAATAATCATTCCAATGGATGAGTTTATCTAGAACGCTGAGAATATACAAGAAGCTAATATGCCATGAAAAATAAACTTCAAATATATTAGAAAACGTTATTGCAATCAAGGAAGCAAGTTAATTTTTACTCTTTTTTCTTTCCAAAACCCAATTGAGTATACCAAATCCACTTAGAACTCAGCTGAGCTTGAATATGTCCCTTCTTTCATACATCAGACGAGAATATTCAATCAGATGAATTTACCCCACAAGATTAACTGCTAACAATAATGGGACGAAAATCCTGTTTCCCAAATTCACCCGAACTACGCAGAACCCAGGAGGAAAAATCACATTGTCCCCTATCGGCTTTTCAATCACAACTGTCAACACATCAGAGCACATCACACGAAAGTACGGGCTTGTAATAACGGGATTTCGACCTCTTTTCTAGGGAACATTTATGCCTTCTTGTAGGACAGGTAAACCTCTTTGCCGGTGGCTGATGCTGTCTAAATCATACGAAACCACCTGTCACGGCCCAGTGTGAAGGACAGAATCAGTTTTACCCTAGTTGTTAGAGCAAACGGCGGCAACACGGTCGACACTGTTCCAGCTAGCGAGCGAAATATTGATTTTTATTACACTCAACTTGTCTTGTCACTTATCGGCACTTTCATCGTATCTGTTGATGTTGGCACTACCAACCCCTTGCATCACCAATGTTGACTAGAAATGAATTGCATTTTTCTTTTTTTCATCCAGTGCAGGCAGTCAGTGCCTCAAGCGACCAAGCAAGAGCATGAATGATGGAACACACCAACTAAAGGGTGTACTCGCGGGAAATGGAACGCATGCAAATGTGCAAATCCGGCCACTTCTTGGATTCTTTAAAAATTTTACAAGAAACTTTACTTGACTTCTTTTTCCATTCCAAATGCTCCCATCGTTCTCTTGACTGCATCCAATAAGTATTGAGCAACAGCTTTTCCCATCTGTTTGGTCACTATCATCCAAATTTCCATCGATTCTAGCTCATTTTTGATAAATTCAGGATTTTTCATGGCCTAAAATGTTTCAATCCAATGAAGTTTCGGTTAATTCGAAGGATTTATGTATTTTAACACGAAGAGCACATTATTGGCCGCATACCTAATAGAGTTGAACCCTTGTGGTTCTTCAGGAATGATAAAAGTCGCGTTTAAAAACACTCTTGCTTATGTGTTTCACCTCGAAACGTGATGAACGTTCATAACCACAAATCACGTGCCAAAGTCAGGAATTTTTTGGCAAATTTTGACATTTTGAAATTTTCCGGATATCCTTTGGAACGTCAAACTTGGACTTGGTCCGGATAGTTGGCAGAAGTCGGCTCTAACGTAGGTTTCGTTGTACATCACGATGCAATTCATTAGATTGGTTAGCAACTGCTTGAAGAGCTTTTCGGTACTGGTATTAGCAGAGATATTGTGCTTCTTGTTCCTGTTTGGGGCGTTCTGTGTTTTGCAGGCATTTAATCCATGTTTTTCTGGACAATAGAGATCGACAGATTAGCGATACCAAGCTTGTAAGCGATCCATCTACAGGGTGGCAATATGAAAGTGATACACTCATTTCTGACTCCTTGCCTATCCTGCACTGGGGTAGCTTGGTAAAAGCAACAAAATTACTATCCACTCCTAGAGCCTCTCATGTTGATGAGAAATAATCTGCTTCTGACAAATTTCATCAATTGGATGAGATTTGGGATCAAATGCCGGAAGAGGTGAAGCGTGTGGCCTGTAACAATTTTAAAAAGCATATTCGAACCGTGATTAAATCTAGAGGAGAAAGATTTGAGGTTTATTTGAGGTATATAACAATTTTCAGACGTATCATATCTACGTTGCCACCCTGTACGGGATGCATTTGGATGGGCAGTACAAGTGAACGCAATTTTTAAAGGCAGGATTTGCTGTTCCGAAACCGTTCGTATTTTACGGATTGTGATGAAACATGACTGACATCATGACCCTGAATCAGTTTGATTTAAGTTTTCAGAACTTTCACTCTGACAGTTTTAAAACATACAGACGAATTCGGGTGTACCATTTTCCACGAATACACCCTGTGGCCCTGTACGATATACCGCTGGGCATGAGAGGAAAACCCATTACCATATGCCAGACAGAGAGTCAGACAGACAGACAGACAGATAGACAGACTCAAAACCTTAGGGCTCTATGGAATGCATCATCACATTCCACAAATCGGTAAACCCACCCGCCGCCGAGCAGTGATCCCTGTAGACTTTCATTCACTGAATTGCAAACGGAACGGCATGCAGGAACATACACCTAGCGCACCAGTAAGACACTTCAATTTCCGTTTGGGGTTTTCTACTTTTCCGGATGAGTTTGTTTTTAATTTTCCATGCATACATATATACTTACATCTAGTGTAACTTGACTAGGAAACAGACACCGGTTGGAAGCGGTGGTTGGGGTTTGAAGTTTGTTTTCTTGTTAACCAGGTAGTAAGTTTCGTGTCAAACGAGATACTTACTTGCTGTTTATGGGACGTGGGGGAAAAACTGGGTTAAGAAAACAACAACAACAATGTAAATGTTTACTTTTTGTCGTTTGCTTTGCATTGCGGTTATAAATGCTGATTTAGTTGTGATGCGTTCACGGACATAAATCTGCTTAATGTTGAGTCATTTTTGACTCATTTTTATCAAAAGTGGAGCCGTTCAAATTTGAGTAAACATTGTTATGATTGACCAGTCGACAAATATTTAACACTCATTCGATGTAAGCCGATGTTGTTGATTTGTCAATTTGATAATCTCAACAATCTCTACTCAAGGTTGAGTGACTCCACTTTTGACGAAAGAAATTCAAAATCTACTCAAAATTGAGACAAATTGTCGGAGCTGTGTGCCTCAGAGAGCCTGGCCGGTAAAGCCACGGAATCAAAAACAAGCAGAAGCTAGAGAGTTTGGATCCCGGTCCGAAAGAAGAAAGCTTTTGGGTTGAAAATTGTCTCCGCTTAACGGAAGGTTTGGCCTGCCAAACAATATGCAAATTCATGCAATGGTTTTGCCATCAAAACATTCAATTATTACCGGTGGAAAATTACGTGAGCCGACAAACTTTCGCAACAGAAAAGGTAAAATCCTTAGAATACACGTGTGGTAGGTCAGGCTATATTGTTGTGGTACACTGGCTACAGTGCATTTTAATCTTGTCAAATGCATTTGCTATATGAATAAAATTTATTCATGCGAGCACTGAATTTTTAAGCTGGTTTAATTCTCATCACGTATTAAGATTCTTGGATGCCAAGCCATACTAAAAATAACAGTGTTTGAACTAGTCTTAACTGGATGCTGAAAATCAGAGGAGGTTTTGTTCTTAGTTATCAAAGGGAAATCAAATAATGGATTTATCATCTACTCACTTTCTTCTCATATCTTTGATCATAAAAAAATGTTTTAGGAGAAAAAATCACAGCTTGTCAAATATGTGTGAAAGATAGATTTCGCAGTAAACGTCAAAACAAATAGTTATTCACTAACTTTGTGGCTCATAGTCTACTACGATGATCAAGTACCTGTTTTGTAAGCAACACTTCTCTGTACAGTCAGATTCTAATGCTCTATTCCAATTAATTGGTCCTGAGCATTGAATATAAATGGCTCCATTACTAACTCCAGAAGTTTAATTATATCGGTATGTATGATAGTCTACGGATAAGCATTAACTGGTATACATTTCCTTGGAAAACAGATCTCTCTCTCTCCCTCTCTCCCTCTCTCTCCCTCTCTCTTTTGTTTGCTGAAATAAAGTCATACATTCTCGGGAAAACTTGTATATGCGACAATTTTAAGCAACTTTGATTGAATTAATTTTTCTAAACTATTTAAAACTAGCTGATCCCGGTGCGAGCGTAGCTACACCTGCAACTAAATGGATGAACATTACATAGAACTGACGCTTTTTTTTAATGGTTTTTTTTTGAGTAATAAGAAGTTCAAACTTCTATCAGAACATTACCCACACAAAACACAGTTTGTGGCTTAGTTACCTGGATAGTTCTCAGGATTTGTTGAAATTTGTGTTTGAATTCACCAAAGAAACATTTCTTGCATCCAAAAAACTCCGCATACCATTTGTGATTCCATTTGCTTGATTAGTTCTCAAGCTATGCAGAAATTTGTGTTTCATTTTTATGCGAGCCGGAAGAGGGAAGCGGTCTCAAACAATCATAAGAACCTTCCTCAGCCCCAAAAATACCTGCATACATATTTTCACTTCGATCGGTCAGACAGACAGTCAGACAGAAATCCATTTTAATATAAATAAAAATCCTATTTCCAATAACCCCCACATGCCAAATATGATTCCATTTGCTTTATTAGTTCTCGAGTTATGCATAAATTTGTGTTTCATTTGTATGGGAGCCCCCCCCTTTCAGGGCGAAGAGGAATCTGGAACCATCATAGAAACCTTTCTTGCCTATAAAACCTCACACATGCTAAATGTGGTTTCTTTTGCTTGGGGTCACAAACCACCGTAGAAACATTTCTTGCCTACAAAGCCTCCACATGCCATATTTGGTTCCATTTGTTTGATTTGTTCTTGAGTTATGCAGAAAATAGTTTTTCATTTGCATGGGAGCCCCTCTTTCTAAAGGCGGGAGGGGTGTCGAACTATAATAAGATCCTTTCCCGGACCCAAAAACCCCTGCATACAAATTTGCATAGCGGTAGGGTAGTTCTCATGTTTGGTTTAAATTTGTGTTTCGTTTGTATGGTAGCCCCCCTTTTCAGAGTGAGGTGAGGTCTTACATTACTACAAAAACATTTCTTGCCTTCAAAAACTCACCCTTACAATTTTGGTTCCATTTGCTTGATTAGTTCTCGAGTTATGCAGGAATTTGTTTTTCATTTGCATGGGTTCCCAGCCTTTCTAGAAGCGGGAGGGCTCTCGAAGTATCATAAGATGCTTTCCCGGACCCAAAAACCACTGAATACAAATTTGCAAAGCAGTAGGTATAGTTCTCATGTTTGGTTGAAATTTGTTTCATTTGCATGAGAGCCCCCCTTTTTAGAGGGGGGGCTTTGAACCACCATAAAAACATTTCATGCCTTAAAGCACTCGTCCATTCCAAATTTGGTTCCATTTGCTTGATTATTTCTCGAGTTATGCAGAAATTTGGGTTCCATTTGTTTGAGAGCACCCCCTCCCCCCTTCCTCCTTATATGACGGAAGAGTATCAAATCACCATAGAAACATCATCCTTCAAAAACTTCAACATGCGAAATTTGGTTCCATATCTCTTATTAGTTCTCGAGTTATGCAAGGATTTGCGTTTAATTTGAATAGGTCCCCCCCCCCCCTTTCAGATAGGGGAGGGGTCTCAAATCAACATTGAACAGTTTTTTGTCTTCAAAAACCACCACATACTAAATTTGGTTCCATTTGCTTGATTAGTTCTCGAGTCATGCAGAATAGTGTATTTCATTTTTATCGGAGCCCCCCCCCCCCCCCTTTAGGATGAGAAGGGGTCTCAAACCAACATAGAAACATTTTTTGTCTCAACAAACCACCACATGCTAAATTTCGTTCCGTTTGCTTGATTAGTTCCCGAGTTATGCAGAATATTGTGTTTTATTTGTATGGGAGCCCCCCCTTTTATGGCGGGGAGGGTTCTCAAGCTACCATTGAAACCTTTTTTGCCTTCAAAAACTCACACATGCTAAATTTGGTTTATTTTGCTTGATTAGTTCTCGAGTTGTGTAGAAATTTGTGTTTCATTTGTATGGGAGCCCCCCTTTCCGGTAAAAGGAGGGGTCTCAAATCATCATAAGATTATTTTCCGGCCCCAAAATTCTCTGCATACAAAATTTCACGTCGATCGGTCCTTCCGCTCGCGAGTTAAATCTAAAAACGTATCTAAAGCATATCTAAAAACTGGAGATAGGTTATTTTTTTTCAAATAATTATAACTCATTTGAAAAAAGGCATATTTTATAAGAAAATCATTAATTTCTTGCTAACGGCAAGAGCTATCGGCAAGATTAATACGTCAAAAGTTTTATCTCTTCAAGTATTAAAAACCATCCGAATACAATATTGTTGGCAAGTTTTTTTTTTTTTTTTTTTTTGAGGAACACCGTAAATTATTTAAGGAAAATTGTTCTTGTGAAAGTCTTTATAGACGATATTATATATTTGTGTTCCAGTTAGATGTGCTGTGTCGTTGTAAGTGTTCGGAAAGAAACACAGTTACGCTAGTTAGAACTCGAACTTAGAACTTAGAACTCGTTAGAAGAACGAACGGTGAATTAAATCGGTAACTACTGCAAATCAGAGTGATGAGCGTAAAAATGACTTTTGCAGTGAATGTCACGGAAAAGGAAACTAAACCCATTCTCCAAAAGCTGCAGGAGAACTCAACAGAACAGCCTGCGGGAAATAAAATCAAAATTTACCACCGAAGAATTGGGATTGGAAGCGGCATCAAGTGCAAGGGTAAAATGTCGTCGTGCTGAGAAGGTATTTGGAAAAAATGCGAAAAATTCACAATAAGATTTTGCAGACTCGTTTAAATCTGGAACCAGTCAAGATGTCGCTGTATTAATGTCTTCTGAAAAGGCAATCGGCTTCATCTCTCAACATGATTTCAGCAGGGCACAATGCATGGACCTATGAATCACCACTATCTAACAGGTTATTAATCTATACCTGTCGTACAACACTAAAGTAGAAGCAAAAATAATTGATATCCTAATACAATTACACTAGAAAATTCAGTATTCGGTAATTTTTACCGAACTTTCAACTGAACGGTCAGTAATCAATTTAACGGACTTCGGTAAAGTTTGACAGTTCAGTAATTTTTTACCGAAATACTTAAAATTTCAACGAAATCCGGTAAATCGGATTACCGAACGTTCAGCTGTTGAAAGTTCGGTAAAAAATTACCGAATACTGTAAAATTTTCTAAGCGTGTATATTCACATAATAAGGAGGAAAGTGTTGTGCTTCAGGATCTTATTGATCAGTTTGAGAAAATTACTGTTTTATTGTTGCAATGAAGTAATTTGGTAAAACTGTAACATAGCTTATTTCAAGCAACGTTGCCAACATCACATTTTTGTAGTTTGTGAATACCCCGATTGAGATTAATTTTCCCTAGATAACTTAGAGTGTCCCTACAGAAAAAAAAACTGTTTTTTGCACTTATCTCCTCATTTCATATTTGCCAACAATGTTGTCTTGAGGTGATTTTTATAACTTAAAAATATATTGTTCTATAATCAATGAGAAGACAATTTCACTCAAAAACTCTCAGTAAAAAAGTTACAGCAGAATAACTGTTTTTAGGAACACCTATTACGTAAAAACTCATTTAAAAGGTACAAATAAAAATATTCAATCAAAGTTGCTTAAAATGATTAATTCTACAAATTTTCCCAAGAATGTATGCCTTTATTTCTGCAAATAAAAAAGAAAGAATTTCTTTTTCTCTGAAGATAAGGACTACCCTAGTTTTCACAAAAAAGGGCCTTGTTATAAGAAACAACTTGGTAGAAGAGAATATTGTTCCGAAACTTCAAACGTAGGCTAAAAATGTATCTTTCCAGCTAAATTCGCATTCTGGACACTATGCTCTGATATCAGCAGCATACGCCGCTAAAGACTGCAATTATGAGACTACATGTGGAGTCAGCGAGAAGGTCGACGAGCTTTACGAGTTCGCAAAGGGTAGGAATAAGGTCCACACTAGGTTGAAGTATCTAGTGATGGGTTTAAAGCCGGTTCTATCGGTTGCCTAACGTGAACACAAAGCGCTGAAGGTGAAAGCTATAACTGCCGAGAAGGCACTGCGTTAGGCCACGCGTAAGGCAGCAGCTGATGCACAACATAATTCAAAGCATCCTCCAAATCCCCGTTCGGATAAAACGACAAGGGAAACGGCATGAGAGGATAAACAGCTGAAATGAAACGGAGAAAAAGACCGAAATAAACAAAAATGAAGAACAATTGAAAACAGATAAGATGGACGCAGCGAAGAAGGCCGAAGAGAAATAGAAGGAAGAGAAGGAGAACAAAGAAAAAGGAAGGCAAGAAAAGGTGGATTCCAAACCTCGCCGGGAAAGAAAGAAGGGCAACGCTTTGATCGCCGTGGTCAAGGGTGAAACTTCGTACGCATAAGTGAGAGCTCACCCGTAATAAAGACAAGATGCTCTTCATGCTGAAGAAGGATTCTGGTGTTAAAAGTCCAGCTTCTAAGACGCTCATGGAAACAGTTTTCTAGTTAACGTTTGCATTATTAAAATGAACTGGTTTTGAATGGTGATAAAAAAGCTAAGACATATAATTGCTTTTGATAAATTTCCCATGGAAGGTAATTATTTAAGCTTACTTGCAAAAACTTTTACGCCCTTACGAGTGGCCTTCCGGCAGTCAACCGTGTGTGTAGGCATGTTTTTGAGTTCTTTCTTCGTTTTATTTATCAATTTCTCCTCAGTTTTCGCAATAAGATTTTTGTAGTAGATCTTACGCTTCAAGTTGGACCCAAAATTCTCGATGGGACGCAGCTAGGAGACGTTGGGCGGGTTCGCTGACCCAAATCGATATTAAGCCACTTAATCTCCTCCAACGATCGCCTCGAGTAGTGGGCCGACGCCAGATCCGGCCAGAAAATCATGACTTCGCCCTTATGGTATTTTTTGGTGTAGGACGTATCTTCCGGCAAGCGTTTTGTACTATAAATTTCCCCGTACACGGCCAGTCCGGAGCCAAAAAAAAGGCAGCTTTGACATCCCTTCTCGCTGATTTTCAGCCACAGCAGCACGTGGGGAACTAGGTGTGTGAAATGAACTTCAACTCGGAACTCAGTTCCTTCGTAGGGAAGTAAAATACGAAATGCCCTGCCAGTCGTTGCCATCCAGGGTGAGATAGGTCTCGTCGTCCATCACTATCGACACGTCGCGATTCGTCGGGAAAGTTGAGTTGACCATCTTATTCAGCTGCTGCCGCTGCGTCATTGCCTGCAGCTCCGAAACCAGTGGCCGTGACTTCCGCTTCCTGGCATGTATGTTCATGTTCACCAGGTACTTTTTCACTGTTTGGCCAGTTGAACCAACCTACCGGCCAAGCGCACGCAGCGATGTAGCCACTTTTCCCTCGGCCTTCCTCTTCAGCATCCTTTGGCGCTTTTTGTTGTTCAAGGTCGTCGGCCGTCCGGAACCGGGCTTTCATTCGATTCTCTGATTGTTGTCTAATAGTGCCAAGATGTTTTAAATGTCGGAACGAGTATATGCGGCGTCCACAAAGTGCCGCACGATGTCCGTTTTCGACGTGGCGGGTGCCGTTCTCTGAACGCGCACATTTCTGAACGGAGTAGCTTCACTGCTTTTGCTATCACGGTTAGAGTTCGATGATGATAGAGCTGTCAAATTTTGTCTGGCTAATGGGTTACTATGATTGATGCTGCATGGGTAGTTTCGTCAGGTGCGGGTGAAAGTAAACCCATGAAAAATCGCCTATCGGAGCTGATTTCATCAAGATGAGCCTGGTGAAGCTGGTCATCTGTTTGTATTGGTTTGTAAAATCTGGATCTGGGAAACTGAACATCTACCAAAGGAGTGGAGGCAAGGTTTAATATGCCACATCTACAAGAAGGACGACAAGTAGGAGTGTAAGAACTATTGATCGATCATAATCCTGAATGCCGCGTACAAAGTGCTAGTCCAGATCATTGTCCGTCGTCTATCACCAACAGTAAATGAACTCATGGGAAGTTATCTGGGCGCTCGACAACGGATCAGATTGTAGGGCAACTCCTCCAAAATGCTTTGAATACCAGGTCCTGATAATTCTCAACACTGATATTATGGAAAAATTCAAAGGTTGTTGCTATACAACATGTTATGTTAGGTGTTTCAAGCTTAGCCGGTTAGCCAGCTCTAAACTTGATGTTCTAATTGCACTTTCTCAATTAATTATTAAGAGTTAATACTCATGCATGTAATTGAACAGTGGCAAGCACAATGATACTCAATGCCTGATGCAAATTTTATAGTTGTTTCACTCTTTAACTCAAATAAAACCTAAAAATGTGTTAAGGATAATAGTTTTGTGAACAAATTTTGTAGCTAAACTTTTATGTGAAAACAACAATAATAGATTATTTGAAATTGGAATCGAAAAAGAGTTTTGAATAGCAATCATAGAGTAGTTGGCAATAAACTTTGCCTTCCTGAAAAACATATTTCTCAACTTAGCGGTCATTCACTTCTCTCAACCTGTTTCAAAAGAAGCTAACATTGTTTTTGAAACAAAAAAAAACAATCACGCAGTGAAACTATCTCAGCTCAATCATGTCAATCAAACCATCTGATCGAATAACATCCTAACGTTCCCGATCGCAAGCAATTCATCATCAGATTGCTCACGAATCAAGAATCCACCAGCACAAACACCTCTCTCCATAACATTGACACCGAAGTACCAATCAACCGGAAGGTAAACAACGAACAAGTGATTGATGTCTATTTCCAACGTTATTGTATTCACCCCGGAGGAGTAGGGAAGACAGCGGGGAAAAACAAGATGTATGAACCGCTTCAGTATTTCCGATGGGAATCTTATTAACCCTCGTTTGCACATGTCAGCCTCAGGAAAAACATAACTTTTCCCCAACGCAACACCTTACGCAAGCTTTAGAATCGGTTCCAACCTGCGTGGGATACAGAGAAACAGAGCGGTGTGAGTTGTCTCATACTTTTCCGGTGTGTTCTTCTGGTTGCAACGAGTTTCAGAATTCTGTTCGACGTGAAACTTTCAACCTTCTGGAAACTGTCGAAGAAAGCGCTGGAGCCAGAGGGAGCACTTCTGTGCTTTGTAAAAAAAAGAGAGAGAAAAAAACGCTTCCCAGAAATGATGCGACAGGTTACCGATCATGGTTCCTTGCAGTAGGTAGTTTGCTAGAGAGTCTCAATGCATAATAGGGAGTATTGCAACAAAGTTCGAAAATGAACCTGTGATGTACTGCCGGAAGGGAACTTTACTCATTCGCAAGCACTATCTTTATGTCTAGTCATATAACGGGTGTCCACAGTTATATTGCATCACTTTAAATTCGTCCTCAGAAACAAGTCTCTCAGCCGATTGCCCTAGAAAAATTCAGGGAATAAAATACTATGCATGATCTTGGTTTAGGTATTTCTATTTTACTACATTTCTTTACCAAATATAAGATTTTGTAAAACGCTTGAACCGACTTTTTTTTTCGATTTCAATCATGACTTCAACATTTCTTGTTCTGTAGTGACAACTTTAGGACGCTTACAAAGTTCGTGCTTCATTATAGCCTAATACATATTTTTCAAATGGCCGCAACTCTGGAGAGTTTGGAGGATTAAGATCCTTCGGCACGAAATTGACACCATTCGTCTTGTACCACTCCAGAACATCCTTGGAGAAGTGACAAGATGCTAGGTCCGGCCAAAGAGTTGTAGGAACGTTGTGTGTTTTGAACAACAGAAGGAGTCGTTTTTTCAGGCATTCATTCATTTATGTATACTTGACATTTACTGTTGAAGTTGTCACGAAAGCTTTGCTCCGTTTACCACACGAACAAATCCCCTGCCAAATCATGAATTTCTTGGGGAACTTTGACGCTTGCTGTTTCCTGAGAGACACTGGAACATCGAACTTGTCTTTCGCAGTCGCATTTTGTCGCAGCCGGGAATTTGTTTAAAGTCCGCTTTTACGTTTGTTTTATCGTCCATAAAGCAGCAGTGTGGTTTAGTCAACATTTGTGTGTACAGCTTACGCGCGCGTGTTTTAGCTGTCCTATTATGCTTTTCATTGCGGTTTGGAGCTTTCTGAACTTTGAATGAACGGAGCCCGGCTTGTTCCTTGGCTTTCTGCACAAAACTTTTGGTCAAGTGCAGCTTTTTCGCGATCCTTCACACAGTACGGAACACTTTTTCCACCACTCACTTTCTTCCGATCGAGAGTTAAACGTTCCTCGAAACGTTTTATGACACGAGACACTGTAGACTGTAGACAATGTGTTCAATATCTTTCCGATGGCTCAGTGCGAAAGGAATGGGTTGTCGAGGTGCGTGTGCAAAATGTTCTCGCGCACTTGCTGTTCCTTTGACTCTTTTTTCGAAACTTCCGCACATTTTCCAATGAAACTCACGCAGTGTAAACAATACACACTGAGGTCATTTCACCCAAAATGAATACCTCTTTGAAACCCGACAAATCTACAGCTGCCAACACCAAACGATGATTCGGACTAACAATCCGCTTGGCACTTCAAAACCGGAAAACCGGAAGCCGCTGAGACGACAAAGAGAGTTGCCGGTAGTTTCAAGCGAAACCCTAACCTATCTCTCCGAGATGCCGCAAATAAGCTGGGTGTATCGTCTACAACCGTGCATCGAGCCAAAAAACGAGCCGGACTATCGACTTACAAGAAGGTAGTGACTCCAAATCGCGATGATAAACAAAATACGACGGCCAAAGCGCGATCTCCGGAGGCTGTACACGACGATGCTGACGAAGTTTGACTGCGTGGTAATGGACGACGAAACCTACGTCAAAGCCGACTACAAGCAGCTTCCGGGACAGGAGTTTTATACGGCAAAAGGAAGGGGAAAGGTAGCAGATATTTTCAAGCACACGAAACTGTCAAAGTTCGCAAAGAAATATCTGGTTTGGCAAGCCATCTGTACCTGTGGCTTGAAAAGCAGCATTTTCATAGCTTCCGGGACTGTCAACCAAGAAATTTACGTGAAAGAGTGTTTGAATAAACGTCTGCTGCCTTTCCTGAGGAAACACGGTTGTTCCGTACTGTTTTGGCCGGATTTGGCATCTTGCCATTACGGTAAAAAGGCCATGGAGTGGTACGCCGCCAACAACGTGCAGGTGCTTCCCAAGGACAAGAACCCTCCCAACACGCCAGAGCTCCACCCAATTGAGAAATACTGGGCTATTGTCAAGCGGAACCTAAAGAAGACCAAAAAAACTGCTAAGGACGAGCAGAAGTTCAAGGCAAACTGGCTTTCTGCGGCGAAGAAGGTGGACAAGGTGGCTGTACAAAATCTGATGGCAGGGGTCAAGCGTAAGGCCCGGCAATTCGGATTTGGAAAAGCGGAAGCCTAACTGAATATTTTTCCTGAATTTTATACTAATTGAACTTGAAAAAGAAATTTAATTTGATTTTTTAAATAAACGATTTCACCGATTTACACGCGTTTTCCCTTGACCAAATTTTGACCGTATCACCCTTTATCCAAGAATCAAGCCATTTTGAGATGTCATCATATGAGTGGAATTGCTGACCAGTGAAACCATGTGCCATCGAACGGTATACGTAATGAATTGGACGGTGCAATATGCAGGAGAATAGGCGGGTGTGTGTAGAACTTCCCAATGAGCGTTTCCAAGCAGGTTTTCACGGGTTTCGCAACGGTGAGGTCGAGCATTGGTCAGCGCTGAAGAATCACTTTTCGTGTCTGTGCTCGTATTGTGGCCGTTTTTCGTGCGGTGCTAGCTCAATCGCATCAATTGAGTTCGATATCGTTCCCGGTACTGGTTTCGTTTGGTTCCAACAGCTCATAATAAATAACACCAACTTGGTCCCACCGCATAACCTTCGCAGCATGAATATTCGGCCTAGGCGACAATGTTGAAGCATGCCCGGGCAGTCCTCATGAATGTTTTCGTTTTGGATTATTGTAATAAACCATTTTTCGTCACCCGTCACAATGCGATGTAGAAAACTCTTCTTTTTTTTCCGCTGGAGCAGTCGTTCGTGAGACGAAAAAACGACGCTCAACATCTCTGGCTTCAACGCGTAAGGAACCCAAGTTCCTTGCTTTTGAATCATTCCTAATGCATGCAATCGCTTAGAAACGGCATTTATGGGAAACCTAATCCTGAACCAAGCTCTTCTCGGTGTTGGCACGGATCCTCATTAAGCAGTCGCCTCAATTCAGAGTCTTCGAAGTTTTTGGCCTTCCTTCACGCGGACGATCATCTGCACTGAAATCAATCATTTTTGAAGCGACGAAACCAATCACTCAGAGCAGCATCAAATGCTTTGGAGCTCTCGATATGTTTCAGCCACGTTTTCTTCGAATGAAAGAAGAAAATCAACACTTCCGCAAATCTGGATCAACAAGAAAGGCAGCCCATCAACATTTGTAGAACAAACACTTCGAGCCTATTTCCCGTAAAGCGTATGCCACCCACGCAAACCATTGCTCTATCATCATGTAGGGGAAAGTTTCTACACGATGATTCTGTAGGTTTGCGTGTAGCTAACCGTCAGAGAAAACGGGCTAAAGGTTTAGTTATAAATGTTGATGTCCTTTCTATTGTTGATCCAGAAATGACGATTATTTAAGTACGAAATCAGACATCTTCAAACGAACCGAAATATATACACTAAACTCAAAGTCACTTCGATTTTGTGCAAGCAGCTGATGCCAATAGCGTTGCCATGTCTGAGCTTATGATTTATGACGCCTTGGAGACATGTACAACGATTCAACCTGTGCATTTACTACTGGCGCCATCTATTGCTAAACAGCGGGAACTTAGTTGCGCACTAGATTAAATTTTAAGTGGTTCAGCCCAATGAGCTCCTCTGCTTTGTTTAAGATGTATTAAAAGTGTTTAGAGTGTTTCTTGTTTAAAATTAATTTTAAAATCAGCCCTTGGGGCATTATTAGTTAAAATTTGATAAACTATCTACCAACTTGAACTACAACTACAACTACAATTTGAAAAGCCTACGAGTGGCAAACCGAATTGCGGATGATCTGGTGATTTGATGGCAGGCTCTTTGCGTAGCTTTATGTCGGCCAGATGGTGAACGTCAGATGTTCTTGTTCTCGGTGGGGTGGTAAGGGTCATTCCGAGGAATTAAGTTTGAACACGCTGAAGTGTCTAGAGATGTGTTTTTGCGCAACTTGCCTAGACTAGCATGCCGTATTCGATGACTAGTAGTATGATTTGCTTGAAGACAGCAGGCTTGTTTTTTGGGGATAATATAGACTTTCTGTTGATCAATGTGTACAGTAACTTCAACAGAACGATGCACTTTGTGACAGTTTTGCCTTCCTGCTCCCTGAAAATAAGCTTGTTTTCTAAGAAACCGCCAAGGTAGATAGATAAATCAGTCCATTCCACCGTTGTGTTGTTCAGGCTTATTTTTAAATCCTCAGGCGGAGCATATCTGGGAGAATTGGAGCGTGAGAAGAGAATGACCTGGGTCTCCGGTGAAGTAAGGAGTGTATCGAATATAAGCTATCCACATACATTTGCGTTGTACGCATGTATTTGTGATGGTTTTTAATGCTCTGAACACTGCATGCTGTGCGTTTGATCTGTCAGCTTTTTTGTTTACTTGTTTGTGCGGTTCAAATTTCGCGTTTTTCAAAATGTCGCGTATTGAAAAGGAAGTGAAAATTAAGGTTCTGGACACATGGCTGAAGCGAAGGGTATTACTATGCGAAATTGGCGAAGCGGTTTGAATCATCATGAGTGTTAAAACCATCATTAATAAGTTTGGGGAACACTATTCTTTGGATGAGCTACCAGGAAGAGGCAGAAAACCCGGTTCTTCCAACCCGAAACTGAGCAGAAAGTGGTATCTCTAATCATGAAGAACAAATCAATGTCAATACGTGATTTGGCCAAAAAAGCAGGAACGAGTGTCGGAATGATCCAGCGTATCAAGAGGCGAAACCACCTGAAGACCCATACAAGCAGAAAATCTCGAAACAAAGTGCAGAA
Organism: Aedes japonicus; assembly: GCA_034211315.2. Classification (NCBI taxonomy): domain Eukaryota; kingdom Metazoa; phylum Arthropoda; class Insecta; order Diptera; family Culicidae; genus Aedes; species Aedes japonicus. Next base: position 32,408 of record JASCZW010003951.1, read on the forward strand.
CAGAAGAAGCGAGCAGCAACAAGGGCCCGGAAATTGTATTCGCGTCTTTTGCAGCGTCCGGATGCATGCGTTTTGATGGACGATGAGACCTATGTAAAGGAGGACTCGAAAACCCTTCCAGGTCCACAATACTTTACTGCCGTCGTTGGGGAGGATGTGAGCGATGCGGACAGGTCGATTCAAGTGGAGAAATTCGGTCGAAAGGTACTGGTATGGCAAGCAATATGTTCCTGTGGTTTGAAGTCAACCATTTTTTACACTACCGGAACTATAAATGCGGAAATCTATCGATCTGAGTGTCTCCAGAAGAGATTGTTGCCTTTATATAAGAAGCATAGTACACTCTCCACTGTTTTGGCCGGATTTAGCGTCGGCTCACTATGCCAAACCACTCTCAATTGGCTTTGCAGAAAAGGTATAGATTTCGTTGAGAAAATATCAATTCACCAAATTGCCCTCAGCTTCGACCCATCGAACGTTACTGGGCAACCGTGAAGAGGGTCTTCAAGAAGACTGGTAAGGCAGCTGGGAACATGCAGGAGTTCAAACAAATTTGGGCTCAAGCATCCAAAAAATGCGATGCAACGCTTGTCCGGAACTTGATGAAGAGCATTCGATCCAAAGTTCGAAAATTCGTGACGGAATAACTTAAATTTCATCCGGTCTTCATTATGTTCAAGTTTAACCTCGTACAATAAAGGATCAATTTTTGTATGGGAAGGTCCATCAACTACGTCACGCAGTAAGGGTGGATGGAGGGGTTTGGGAAAACGTGACGATCCATACAAAAAATTTGAAGGTACCATACAAAAAACGCGACAAAGGGGGTTATAAAAAGTCATTTTTTGCGTGACGTAATTAATGGACGTTCCCTATGAATAAAATATCGGTTTTCAACATAATTTGAAAGAAAGTTTGTGGATAGTTTATTTTCGATACACTCCTTATTCTGACAGAACATTCACCCTAGTAGCACACATGTGGCCAATTAGAAAACCTTCAGTGTCAAACCAATTAGAAAACCTTCAGTGTCACCTAATTGAGCCACAATCAAGTTGCGCTCTTGTTACTCTACCATTGCACTATGGTCCAGATAACGAATTTACGAGAAAACATGCTCCCAGCGCCTAAACTTGAAACTTTACAGCAAAGTGATGTTCTACAACATGGTTTGTATTACTAAGACTCATTTTGTGATGTTGATTAAAATTAGGGTGGTCCCCATTTTCACGGAATTACAAAAACTAACTTTTTTATTTGCAGAAATAGATGTTTACACTTATGCGCAAAAAGTTGTAGCGAAGAAAATTTCATGGAATTTTCACACATAAATTTTTTTGTAGCTTAAAAATTGACCGATTTAGAGCAATTTTCCCTCATCAACTTAGGGTGTGCCAGAAAAAAATGGTTTTTCTGCCCTAACTTTTTGAACAAGTGATCCATCGTCGGCTTCTCTCGTCTGCCGACGAGCTTGACATCTTGCTCGATGAGCAGTTGATTCTGACGCGGTCGCTCATAGTGCACCTGAGCTAATGAAATACCATCAGTGCGAACAGTACTGCCGCGAAACATCTTCATACTCTGCCGTTCAGAGCTGGCAGATAGTAAGGTGGCACGACGCTGGTCGTAGCTCAAAATACAATCTTCCTACCTTCCGCGAAAATTAATAATTATCAAATGGATCATGATTCCTGTATTGCTGCCGAGAGAGAGCTCGATGACAGACTTCACTGGAGTTCTCGCAAGGAAGTATACTTGCTCACTTTCCAATATTCTGATGTCACCGAAAATTGATGTCGTTGTTCAGCCGATGAAATATCAGTCGTCAATGTAGACTATGGTTCAGAATGATGAATTACGAGAAGATGTTTCAATGCCTAAATCTTGAAACTTTACAGCAAAGTGATGTTCTACAACATGGCTTGTGATACTAAGACTCATTTTGTGATGTTGATTAAAATTAGGTGGTCCCCATTTTACGGAATTACAAAACTAACTTTTATTTGCAGAAATAGACGTTTACTCTTTGCGCAAAGTTGTAGCGAAGAAAATTTCATGGAATTTTCATACATAAATCTTTTTGTGGCTTGAAAATTGACCGATTTAGAGTTGTAGATTGGTATTCCAAAGTACGCGTCTTAAAAAGTTATAAAACTCGTTCCAACACAACTTTACAGCGGGAATTGAAATAAAAAAGTTAGGGCAAAAAAAACATTTTTTTCTGGTACACCCTAAGTTGATGAGGGAAAATTGCTCTAAATCGGTCAATTTTCAAGCCACAAAAAAATTTATGTATGAAAATTTCATGAAATTTTCTTCGCTACAACTTTGCGCAAAAGTGTAAACGTCTATTTCTGCAAATAAAAAGTTAGTTTTTGTAATTCCGTGAAAATGGGGACCACCCTAATTTTAATCAACATCACAAAATGAGTCTTAGTAATACAAACCATGTTGTAGAACATCACTTTGCTGTAAAGTTTCAAGTTTAGGCGTTGGGAGCATGTTTTCTCGTAAATTCGTATTCTGGACCATAGTGCATTGTTGACGACTGATGTTTCATCGGCGAACAACGGCAGAGATCCATTTTCAGGGAGCGAGGGTATGTCCGAGGTGAATAGGTTGAACAGAAGTGAACATAGTATACTTCCTTGCGGAACTCCGGTGGAGATCTTCTGTGCATCGGAAACTGCTCTCTGCAGCGAAACACGGAATGTCCTGTCCGACTGATAATTATTAATTTTTTTCACCAGGAAGGTAGGAAGATTGTATTTTTTTAGCTTATACACCAGGCCATCGTGCCACATGTTATCGAATGCCGTCTCGATAGCGAGAAGTGCTATGGAAGATGATTTCGCAACAGACTTGTTCCGCTTGAGGATGTTGGTTACTCCGTTAAGTAGGTGCACTATTGAGCGACCACGTCGGAATCCGAACTGCTCGTCGAGCAAGATGTCAATCTCGTCGGCAGACGAGAGAAGCCGACGATGGATCACTTGTTCAAACTGTTTTTATACTTCTGAGAGAAGGATCTTTTCCAGGTTTCTGGACGGGAATGACTTTGGCTAGATTCCAACACGAGGGGAAGTAGCCAAATTGGAGGCATTGGTTGAAAACCATCGCCAGATGGGTATAGAACTGGGGGCTCAATTAATTGATCGCCAAGTTCATGATGTTGTCGAAACCTGGAGCCTTCGTTTTCCTTGAGCATTTGATATAGGCAACAATTCGTCAGCTGAGATCTCTAACTCCTTTGTGAAGTCGTTGGGGCTTATATTGATGTTAGTAATAAGCGCGCTAACGGCAGCTTCATGTGGACTGACGATGTTTTTTTTTCGAGATTGTGGAAGCTGACGAAGTGTTGACTTATCTCAGCAGCCTTCTCTGCAGAAGTTATCACGCGATCCTTAGAGCTATTGCTGTCTAGTAGGACCAACCGTGGAATAGGCCTAGGTATAATTTTTAAATTTGAAAAAAAACGGGTTTGCACAATCTGGGAGAGAACCAAGATCCATTATTCCGGTTATATTTTTGTCATTCGATTAAAATGACTTTTGAAAGTAGACAGACCAGCTCACTAGTATTGCCTTCAGATGACGTTGCGCAGTTGTATCAAATCTTTATTGGGTTTGTATATTGGTACAGAGTTGATCACCTGATCTAGCACTGGAAAATGTTGCTCGCGGGCCTGGGAAATCGCTTGCTCGATGTTCTGCAGCTGCCATTCGATGTCATCAACCGACTCAAGCTGCATGTCGAAATCGATGTTATCGTCAACGTGTTGTTGGAACCTCTCCCAGTGATTCGTTGCCGGTTGACCGAGAAGCCAATTTCAGCCACCACTGAAAAGTGGTCCGAGCTGAGGTTCTGGTGCACGACCGGAAGGACGATTTTGTTTGATGATGACGAAACGATGATAAACTGCCCTTGCCTCCGAGATAGCTCTCTGAGGTCATTTCGGTAGACCATTGCTGTTCCGTTGGCGGTGCTGGCTTGCTTGGCCGCGATGATGGTGATAGAACCAACGGTAGATTCGACCTCAACTCCGATGGATTCAGTAAACTGCAGCTGGAAGCTCGAAAGCATGTGGTTGTTGATGTAGTTACGCAGGGCGATCGTAACTAATCCTCCATCAGAGCCGCAATGATCAAGTCGTGTAATCCAGAAGCATGGGATGGAGACGGTTAATTCTGCCCGTGACGATGGCTATGCCGACGTCCTTCCTGTTAAGGAAGTCACCGATCTCAATTACTTTACTTACTCTAATTGTTATGTTTTGTACTCTCCGTGCGTGAAGTAACGATTATGATGTAGAAGGAGATGTCCGCTCATCACCATGAGGCACCAAGAGTGTAATGTTTGCTAGAATGAAAAATATGAAGAGAAAGTGTTGAAAGTTTCGTCAGAGTACGGTAGGTTGAAAATTGAATAGAAGTATTGAAAATTAAGCGAAAGGGCATGGGAAAAGAGTACTCGAACCAAGGACGTTACCATTGCCTAACCCCCACTACGGGGTAGGTCAAGGCACGAACGAATCCGCCACATCAACTGGCCCTTTCGCTCAATTTTCAATACTTCTATTCAACCTACCGTACACTGCCGGAACTTTCAACACTTTCTCTTCATATCTTGCAAAACATTACTGTGCACTCTTGGTGCCTGATGGTGATGAGCGAATATTTCCTTCTACATCAATTACTTTGTTCTGGATGGAACAAGCATTCCAATTAAGAATGCTGATGGTGCGTTTACTATTTATACTCAAATATGGACGTCATCGTCACGGATGTGGCGGCTTTGAGCTATTTCTTCTTTGAGTGGTAGGAAACGTAGTTAACGATACAGCTCTTGGACGAACTCCAAACTTTTCTCCGATTCATAGAACTGTTCATCGACGGGTGGCTGCGTGGAGGTACTGTAACCAGAATTGCATGAACCTGGAGGAGTAGCCTGCGTAGGGTGGCGAAGGGTTGCTGCATGAAGGCCAACGGGTGGTTGGCATGCCGTTGATTAATCAGAGCGGTGGTAAGTTTGACACTTGGTCCCGGAGCGCCAAGAATTTCTCCTCGTCCATCCGATATGGCGGACAGTGATGGCCAGGCCGGGACCTGGTGGACGCCTGCTTGCGGATCGCCAGTAACTTCGCACGTTTAGGACAGGGTCGATTGCTGACTTTATAATTTACGGTTTTCGCACCAAATCGTATTCGGAGTTGGCAGCACCCTCTCAGATTACAACGAAACTTTCTGGGTGTGTAGTCATTTTTTTTTATAAAACATTTGAAAAAAAATTATAAAAATAAGACAGTCTAGAAAAAAAATGAAGAAACTAGTCATGGTCTACACACCCAGAAAGTTTCGTTGTAATCTGAGAAGGTGCTGCCAACATTTGTTCGAGTTGGCGGAAAAGCCGTCAATTTACACCACAGTTGGCACTCTTTGGAGGGGCACCTTCGTCCATTGGTGCACAATCTCTGGTCACACCACGGTTTTATGTGGTAGTTTCGGGTTTCGTGGCCGAACACAAGGTAGTTGCCACACTGTGTCACGTCGTGTTGTCTCGGGCGATACCGGTCTCACTCGGCAATGACATTGATGACGGTTGGTGTTTCCATCTGGTCCATCGTGACGGAACCCTTCTCCAGGGGGGCCAGATAGAATTGCTGTCATCTGATAGGGAACACTTTCAGTGATTTCAGAGCCGCCGCATTCAGCTCGGCGATCATTACCTCCGGAGTGAATTCCGGAAGGCCTCGCAGAATCACCTTCAGCGACATGCTTCCGGGTATTGGTACCTTGCGACTAGGTGAGCTCCAACAGCACGGTAGTCAGCTTCTGTCGAGCACATTATTTTTGTGCTCGTACTGCACAGCTTGTATAGCGGATCAGCTTCAATCGCTGCAAGCTCAGTCTTAAGTGCAGCGATGTCTTGACGTGGTGAACAGTGGCGGGATCTTCATCTTTTTTTGTATCTCCTGGGCCGGGAGCGCAGAAGATCAATTGTTCGCTAGTTGTCAGCCGTTGAGGTCTGATGAACCGGTATCGTCATGCCGTAGCCGCTTGGAGCTGCTCGGTTTTCTAACTAAGGTTTGAGTTGTGCTCTACGTTTATAGTTAAAATGTTGAATCAGTCGTTTCTGATTTGCCCACAGTTGCTTCATTGAGTGTGCTAATTGCTGCTGTTTTAAGTCGCAGCAAAGCCATCGCGGAGTTTTTGTATCATGCTGCTGTTCGACGTTTGTCAGGTTTAGTCTACATCACATTTCGTATAACTTGGGAGTTAATTATGTTGTAATTATGTTGCTAGTATACTAAGATGCTTGAGTAAAAGATTCTCACTAAAGCATTTTAACATATGAAATTTTTACCTCGATCAAGTGTGATATTCGAATAATGTTACTAACACTCACATCCTTTTTCATGTTGTCAAACTATGCGTCGTACGAACTAATCCATATGTGTATTGCTTACTGTACATGTCTTGTAATAACGTCATTTCGTTGGAAGAAAATTCTCTATCCATTCCGTGGGTTTCGTGTTAGTGCTTTCTGCAACGGAATAGTGAGGATTACAGGTATGTATAGTTTGATCTTACTATTAGAAGGAACTGTACGCCATTACAAGTCGTGCACTTGTGTTGGCTTCCTGTCACATCACACATCACATTACATCCAACAATGCGTCGTAAAAAACTATGCCTCATCTGTTTTTGGTTTTTTTTCAAATGAAATGATGGCATGGCAACTTACAGTGAACTTTGTAAGCCTTTGGACATCTAAGGGGACCAAACATAAATAACAACTGAAAAATTGCTTTATGTCCCTTCCTTGGAATAATAATTATAAGAACCAACAGAAAGAACAAATGCCACCTAAAAATTGATTCTGAAACTGATTCATTCATATTTCATATTGAAGTATTCCTGAAAAGACTACTCTCATAGTCGTAGTCGTTATTAAACTTCATTTAAGCATTTCATAAGTCTCACGAACGAGATAGATACTCAATTTACAAGGATTTTATTTTCGCTTATTTAAACTTTTAAACTTTTACAAGAGCTACTTTCCAAACAAACAAAAAATCACAGAACGACCATTAAAACTTCAAATCTCTAGTCCACGCAGCTGTTACTCACACTGTTCTACTCACCGCACCCCTCTTACAAATGATACAACCTGTAGAAGAATTCCAGATAACTATTTAAATTGCTGATTTGGTTTGTTTCCATTCTTCTGTCGCCTTCATTTAAATATTCCACCTCAAGTTAAATTAATAAAACACGCTCGTGGCATCAACCTCAGCAACAACAACGAAACGAATGAAAAATCCCATCCCAGGATGATTGGTCCCGAGAACTCACGGAAAATGTCCGCCGAAAAATAAAATAAGAAGAAATAAATAATTAATAATTTCATGTTTTTGCCATGATGAAAGAAGAAATACATCAGAGGGTGATGCATAATATGCCCGGCGAAGGCACGGAAAACCGAGACCGGAAACCTCAAAAGGACGTAACGGTAAGTAGAGAAGTAAATATTTACTGCACCGTGGTTGTTGTCACGCTTTCAATCAGGATAATTTGCTATCTCCGGGGAAAATCTCCAGCCATTTTGGGAAAGGGGGGGAGATAACGAGAACTGACCATATGCTGCGCGCCGCTTTTCCAAGGTTACGTTGTTTGATTTCATAACTTTGGTTTGAGATCAATTTCGATTACAGTTCGCCGTAATTTTGCGCTTCCTCGTCCTCGGAAAGTTCAAAGGATGTAAATTTGGAATCCATCCGCTTTGACATGACATCACAAACAAGCAAAGTGGATTCGATTCGAGATACCATTTCACTGGTTGTATTGGCAAAAGGTATCAGCCAGCAAACACCAACACTGTTTAATAAATATTGGACTGAACCAGATTTTGTCTATCGTTCAGCATTAAAGTGGCGGTGGAGATAGATTTCCAATAAGTGTTCAGTAGGTTATGTAGGTTTTAGTGTGCAATTTAATAGAGGGGATGTATGCACCTGATCGATGCTTAATGTGACAAGATACATCAATAAATAATAATTATGACATGATATGTAAATTCACGTTGATTGAGTTGAAAAGGAAATTCAATTATGGAAATATCCATGATTGAAGATTCAAAAGAATGCCGTATTCGTCAGTTGTATATGACGACCAAAAAGAAGATTTTTTATGCCTCTTTTATTTGCCTGATTGGTTTATCTTTGATGCATTTTTATGCTATGGAAATGAGGAAAAAAGGGGAAAGATATACAAACGAATAATAATAAAATAATTTTATTACTCGCGTCTTGTGATCTTGTGTATTGAAGCATTCGGCAAGTGGAAGATGAAACCACGTATAAAGGGTGAGTTGATAATAGTTATGACACTTTAGATTGGTTGGTTATTCGGCTACAGTACTTGAAATAGAACCAAATTTTAACAGTAGTTCAGTATATATATTTAATCCAGCAAAACTAAAATGTCATGTTGATTTCGGTGGCCTGAGACCGACACATGCAAGCGTCCTTAAGCACAATTCAAAGAGATGGGAAAATAAATTCAATCAAACACACCGTTACTTCAACTTTCAGTTTCAGAAGGCATAATTTACACGAAATCACATTCCCCGACTTTTGAAAGAGGTGAATTGTGTCTCATGTAAAATTGATAATTTCTAAGGGTAGAGTTACATGAGTTATACATGAGGATGAGTTCAAGTAAAATGCTCGATATTTGCGACTGACACCCTTCATCAGAGCCTGTAGAGCCGTTTCCTGTACGATTTTCTCACTTTTATTCCACCTCTTCATCATTTATTTTTCGTATTTCGCCTCTTTTTTGGTCTTGCGTAGCTCTAGCTTCATCATAGTCTAATAGGTTTCGATCGGACATAGCTCAACGAAGTTAGGTAGTTTCATGTCTTTCGGTACAAAATCTACAGATTTAAACGCACAGAACTCCTGCACTGCTATTTTTAATCGTGCTGTCTTAAAAATCACAATAGAGTTTTACAGCTTCTTCCGTTTGCAACGGTCATCCACAGTAAACTTGTTCTTACCGGTGAAATAAAGGGCGAGAACGAAATTATTGCCACACCACACTATGGCACGAATGGCCAAATTTCGCGACAAAAATCTATAATTCGAAAAACATTAACATAAGACAAATACACTGAAAATTTATTTTCGTAAAAAACCTTTCATGCATTTCGTAAACATGGATTTCGTACAGAGAACAAATGTCTCGTATATTTTATGAAACATTTATAATGCTATTTGTCTGGTGAAATACTATCATTACACCTTTTTGTTAAATGCACGAAATGAACTTCGTGATGGTCAGCCAATGGCTGTTTCTCTTTTATACAGTACTCATGCATGAAGGTGTTTCTGCTAGTATGGGTGGGAATAGTTTATCTAACCCAAAATAAGAAAATAAAGCGCTGTCAAGAGCTATAACTTCATGCTCATTAATCAAGCTTGTTCTCACGAGTCAGCATGGTCTAGTGAGATCAACCACGGCTTCAGAATCAACGCTTTTCAAATATTCAGGTTCGAACCCCATGTCAGAAACATTAAAAAAAACGCTGGACAACTCCACAACTCAATTACATTTTAAGTCGATAAAGAAGATCTCTCAGCCTTACATGCAACCACCAGAGAGACGTTTCTTTTTTATTTGTGACCAAATATTCGTAGCTCTTTGTGTTGTTTTTGTACAATGTACGAATGCTTTTTCTGTGTCAACAAATGCTTCGTGCTTTTGACAGTTGCGCGTGTGTATTAATTACGAATGTATCTTCATAAAAAGAACAAATCAGTTTCGTTGCAGAAAACAACGAATGGATTTGTGAGTATTACCTTCGATTTTGTAATATAAACTAAAATTTCTGGATGTTCTGGAAATAAGATCTAAAAATAAGACCAATCTCTTGGTTTGAGTGGTGGCTAGGGTAGTCCTTTTTGTAGATAATATATATTCTAACATGTTATTCTAATGTTTTAGAGGAAAATTTGCGCAAACGAAATTGTAGATAATGAAATTTATTGAAACTTTTTTGTAATAATTTAATTTCTATCTGATCTATTTATCGTTTGAAAACAGTTTTTCTCCATTTCCTTAGGGTGGAACTAATAAAAACAGTTTTCTTGCTCTATTTTGTTAACTTTAAGTTGATTTTGACAACTTTGTTGAGACAACTTTTAGGGCTTTGAATGACCCACATTTTAAAGATATAAAATAGCTTCTGGTTATTGTTTAACTTGTTTTCATAAAGGTTTGAGTGTAAAAAAATATACAATTTTTCAGAATATCTAACTCTCTTATTTGCAAAATCAGCAAACACGAAACACGTGAACTGAAAGTATAAGCTTTCATCTACAAGATCTTTGCAAAACCGTTTGTCCCCTTTTGTCCTCTTTTGGAGACAAACCCAATTTGGAGAAAAACTCATTGGTAGTTTTGCATGTTTCCTGCATAACTTTTGATCAGCAGCATCAACAATTATCATCAAACAGCGTAACCACGTGAGTTTGTTCATGACAATGATTATATTTTCATATTAACCCATCTTCATTTATTTATTAACATTTACATCACAGAGAAACAGTTCTAACACATTGAACGTGTTGCACTACAAATCATAGCCACTAACACACCTGCGCCATCTGTTGAGCTTTCTGTAATGGGTGATAAAGCTGAACAGATGGCGGTAGTGTGATAGTAGCAAACGTAGAGATATAAAATGACCCTAACAAAGTTTTCAAATTCCACTTAAATAAAACTGGTATTTAGGTCTTACCATAAGGAAAGTTAGAAAAACTGTTTTAAAACGATACGTAGAGGAAATAAATGTTAAGTTTCTCCAGCAAAGTTTCATTAATTTTAATTATCTACAATTTTGTGAGAGCAAATACACCTCTACATCATAAGAATAAGAAGTAGTAATTTTTAATTATGAACCTAAAACGACCACTCTTACTACCACCCAAACGAATAGATGGATCTTAATTTTACTAATTTTAAATCTATAGTTTTCGAGCAATCAATAGTTGCCGCGAAATTTGGCCATTTGTACCATAGTGCAAAGTTAGTTAATTTTAAAATCTCATATATTTATCTTAAACAAACCTAATTTGAAAGGCACTTTTTTGCATGTATTATGCTAAGTTTATGTCAATTGGATCAATTATTGGAACTTGTATGATAAAATTCTCGACACTTTCGCTTCACGCCATCCATAAGAGCAGTCGTTTAGTCGTATTTGGTCCATTTCTTTAATTTTCTATCCACTTCCTACGGATTTCATTTGGATATTTTACTTTCTCCTTGGTCTTTCTGAGTTTCCGCTTCATTATAGCCAAATATGTGTCTATTGAATGTAGTTCAGGGCAGTTCGGTTGATTCGTGTTCTTGGAGACAAAGTGCACTGAAATAGTTTCATACTGTTCCAGAACGATTTAAGAATAGAGGGATGAAACTAAATCCGGTCAAAATAGTTGTTTCTCATTGCGCTGCTCCAAAAATGACAAAACACGTTCTTAGAGGCATTAAGACTTGTAAATTTCACTATTGATGATATCTGTTGTAGTGAAAATTTCATTTAAATTTCCACCGGAGTAAGACTATCTAGCAGAACAAATCGTTCAAAAATAGTTGTTGCAACTTGGTTCTGACTTTATTGAGTCAGTCAATCCAAAAAAGCGTCGGATAAAGTTTTTACGATTTTCATACAATTCCTATTTCGAAAATGTAAATATTTTTCCATATGTAACTTCTATGCCTATATATATCTATATATGCTCCCAATCCCAGATCTCAAAATAGTGTAAAACTTCCGCTGGAGTACATGTGAACATGACCAGATGTCTCCAATGCGGTTCTGCATACTTGATATAACCACTATTGAACTTCTTTTAAAGTTCTTATGTGATATGAGGTGCCCTATGATGGTTTTTTGTACAAATCCAAAGCTGACTGCTTCCTTTGGGGTGCCAAAAACATGCCCGGATGTAACCAATGTAGTGCTATACACTTTATTTTACAAGAATTTTGCTTCCTTTGAATTGTCATGGAATTTGAAGTGTCGTATGATGGGCTTTGGGTTTTTTTTCTTTCAGAAATTGGCCACTTCCTGTCGAGTATCCGGAACACCATCCAACATTAGGATTCCCCAATGGGCGGGGAGAAGAGCCCGCCCTCTATTGACAAACTGTTAGCAACGGAGAGTTGGCATTCTCACTCTCCCCATCCAGAATGCTTCAATCGGGTGCCCTGATGGTCCCTCCCATTCCCATGAAATATTTATATAGTAGTGTCTGTATTTATGGAAATGAAAAATACTTCAAGAATTCGTATCTTTTATAAATGATCTTCATTTGGTTGATCCTGAAATACAAGAAATATTGTAAAGTGTTAAAGTTTAGAGTTCTGTGGTTCCACGCTTAAGCTCTTGGTTGAAGGTATCCTGAAAAAAATGGTTAAATCTATTGAAATTTTTCAGAACTAACATTCAAACATGGTCACTATTTGCTGCTTGATGTTGATTTTATAACAGCAATCCACTTTTATTTTTGCTGACCTAATAGTTATTGCTCCTGATTTAGGAGTTGCTCCTGCAACAGGGAATATTCAATTGAAAGGAAATTAAATATAAATGGACGTAAAAAACAATGAGTAATGTTTAAATAATCTATGAAGCAAAATCAATAAAACAATATTATCAAATATAACGATATTGTGAGTTTTGACACAGTAATGACAAAAACTAATCTGTAAAATTAGACACTAGCTAAATGGCGCTGCACGTATCAGATCAGCTCAGATTTAGTAAAATGTCCATTCGCAAACCGAAAATACAAAAATCATTCAGTAATAAGTGCAAAAGCCTACCACAGGTTCCGTTGCAGCTTCTTGAATTCAAGGCACTACATACTTCTTAATCATAAGAGGAAAAGAAAGGATCAAAATAATAATTGAAGATATAAGACAGAAAAATTAAAAGTATATATATAACATATAGGGTAAAAATTATAAAATTATTTTAATGTTAATATGTAAATCACGAAAACACAACTAATGATAAAAATGATAATGATGATGATAAAGATGAAAGATAATTGTAATAATTAACAATATCATATAAGATAATATATATAGTAAAGGAATATTATAAAATTAACTGAAAATTATTTGTGTGCCGACTGCTGTTTTGTTGCAATTTATGACAAACTTGCGCATCCATTATGAGCCAGAAAACTTAAATACATTGACAGCCACGAGAAAAAAAAAAATTTTAAATGTTGATTTTTTTTACAATGATGACCTGTAAGACCTGAAAGATATGAGAAAGGAAAATTATGATATGATTCACAGGTCGCACCCCCTCACTTCGCTATTGTCAAAATGACAACATTGCCCAGGCTACGCCAACCAGCGTCTCCGTGTTTCAGCTGGCAGTCTTTTGTGATCATATGACTCGTGGAGGCGAGAGGAGGTAGGAACTTGTGAGGACCAGAAGTCGGTCGCACCCTCCTTCAAAGTTGTCAACTCACCATTTGAAGCCCACGTTATTTGAATTTGCTTTACGTCAAAACATTCATGTAATGTTAAGTGTCCCGAAACATAAACAAACGCAACTCGACAAAATATAGTTCGAAGGATTGATTTTTCCGTCTCCTTCGAATAATTCTAATGTTCTAACGGTTGCTCGCATAAGTCGGTCGCAGGGCATAAAAATTCATGAAACTTTTTGGTAGTGTGTTCCAAATCCTACATTTATTAGGCCTTCTACAAAGTTACTTCGATGCTTTGCCGGGAGATCTTGCCTATTGGTCGGCCGCTTAACCATGACCGAACAAAAGATCAACGTCAGCATGTTTTTCAGCTCCTTCGAGGTCTTAACGAACAGTTGCTTCCCCGTTTTGGCCATGCAATTTTTGGAGTTGATCCTCTGTTTAAGGTTCGCCAAAATTTTTCTATCGGTCACAGCTGAGGGACGTTGGGAGGGTTGGCAGTCTTCGGTACAAATTTACTTTCAGTCGGTCCATCTCTTCGAGGGATCTTTTGCCATAATGGGACGAGGCCAGGTCTGCCCAGAAAATCACACCCTTCTCCATGTGATACTTCATGATTAAGGCGTTAACTTCCGGCAGGCTCTTCGTACTGTATATCTTCCCGTTTACCGCTAACTTAGAACAAAAGAACAACAGCTTTCCTTTCTCGCTGATCATCAGCCACAGTAAGACCCTTATCGGGAGGTTGATATGGGAGATTGACGACAACGGTTACCTCCTTAGTAGGGTCGTAATATACCGGTTCTCTGGCAGTACTTGCCGCCCAGCTTCAGGAAGTTCTCGTCATCCATTATCACCACGATATCGCGCTTTGCTGAAGAGCTGTTTTTCATCAGCATCATGAGCCACTTCTTTTGGGTGATTTCATGTTGTTCGGACACGGTTGACCTCAACCGACACTTCCGCAATGCAATATCCATCTGGTCCTGGAACTTCTTCACCACTTGGTCGGTTCCACCAACCCCTCGGTACTTCTCATCAGTTTTTGATGCGCTTTACCGGTTGGTTTGCTGGATACAAATCTGTAAGATGCTCTCGCCTTTTTCTCGATCGGCTATATCCGTACGGATACAAAGAGCCTCACAATGTTCAACTTCTTCGCTCTAAAATGGAGCTGGTAGTTCAAACAATCATCAAACGTAGTTGCTTTACTTTTTTGTTATTTCGGCTGCAAGTCAACTGATTAAGCTGTCATTTTTTCTGTTCACAAACCCAACAAAGTTACTACGATTGGCGATTGGATAATGCGAATCAAGCACCCGAGAAAAAATTTCAATTCCGATTTCTCTACAGGCTGAGTAGCATAAACCTTGAATTGTGAAAAATGTATGTGTAGAATAGTCATCCTCATGGAACAGTTTAGCAAGTTGTTGCGAGAGTTCAGTATTGTTAATTGTTCTCTGCCTTCTGCAGACTACGGATTTCCAAAGACGTTAGACGGTTCTCTTGACAATATCGTTCTTGTAGTTGTTTTCCGATGTCCCGATGAGAGAGTTTATGATTTTCCAGGTGCTTGTACAAAATTAATTCGCGAGGTTGCTCTTCGGGTGATTTTTCCCAATTTTCGATAAACTGACAGCACTAAAAATTAAAAAAATAACACTTTTATTTACTGTGTGTATGTGTGTATGTACAATCCAACGCCCACCGTCCGGCAGTGATTTTATGGAAGAAAAATGTTTGCTGTAAAACGAAGTTTTGTCGACACGACAAACATTTTTAGCCCGGGAGTTGGAAGATGATAGCTCTGTTGAGTTCCAGTGACCCATTTCAAAATGCCTGGATACTCACGTCCATTCCGAGGTCACTTCCACTTACAACCAGCCCCGCATAGACACAATACAAACATCAAATGGAAATTAGTATTGTGCATACACTTCCATCATCAAGCCATATTGTTTTGACGATGGCACGTATTTAGTAGTATCGTTCAAATTTAGTTATAATCGGATAGATCACACCGGAAATTGTTGCTGATGTTCAGTCTTCATTTGGACGGCCACCCTGTGATGCTAAAGGATGCATTTATGTCTCTAAAGGAGAACCTCTCCGCTATTCGGCAAATATTTCCACATCATCCTTTTCGCGTGGAACAGCACGAATATATTTAGTACTTCGTGCACAAATGAAATATAATGATAATCGCTGGTAAAAACACACTTTCGAGTAGAAATTAAACTTGAAAAATCACAATCACTGGGCAATGAATGAAAAAAAAAATTCACAGCTCTCCCTCTGTAGACCACGTGATGAGTGCTTCTGAAATTATATGCCAGCCACTCAGACACACTGACGCGCATGTGCGTTATCTTCGATCATTGCTTTTGACCAGCAAATGGCCGTTTTTAACGTTGCACTGTCTTCTTTTTTTCACTTCACACTCTGCCATTTATCAAAATCCCTCGTTATGACGCGACTTTATATCGACTTCAGAACTGCTAATAATCATGAATACACTAGCGACCAAGCGGAAAAATACTCAAATTTAACATTTTTTACCCGGGTGTCACAATACAAATTGCACCAACAAACAACGCAAAGATTGATTTAACTCTTCCTCCGAATGCAAAAAAATAACTATTAAAATGGAGAAATGCTACCGATCATTACATATTTTGGGAGGGCATTGATTATATTCACTACGTCGTACACAAAACACGCGGAGGTTTTATGATTTAACTGTTTGTTTAAGTTGATTTACGTGTTAATTTTGATATTTTGTTTCGCGAAAACGACGCAGCAAAAACAAAACACGTCAGTTTCAAAGCAAGGCTTGCTGCGATCTAAAAAAAAAAACACTTCTATTTACTTCTACCAAATTTTCTTCTAAATTTTCTAGAGAAAACACCCTATGGGTAATTTTCTACATCGTTGTTTTCCGTGATGCAAGGTGATGTGGGACACATTTTACCCCTGTTTTTAAACGATTCAAAATAATTTATTCCCGAAAAAATCCTAGAAAAGCAAGAACAAGTTTCAATAAAAATTTCTTGAATGACTGACCAATGATTCATCGAACAGAAAGTGCCACCAAAACAAATCTCATGTCATTTTTGGCAATTTGATTCATATTGGTTGCTTCTACAAGTTTAAGGAATTTTACGAAGAACAACGTGTTTTATAAGCTTATGCAAATAACAAAACATTTGATCTGAGATTCCGTAGCGAGTCCAACACCAAACACCAGTATTGGTTAGAGATTACGATGGAATACTATACTAGAATCAATCATTTCTTTTGTCTTTCCAAAAGCATACGTACAGTTTGTACCATTAATCATAACAGAATTTAGCATAATTGGTATGAAAATTCCGTAAATATTGTTTCAAAATGGTGGTGTTATCCTTATTTTGCTCAGTTGGGAAATCCTCAATAACAGCATGCGTTTGTTTGAACTCACAAACTGAGTTATGTATCATTTTGATCTTCATTTCCAAATCCAAACCTCTCTTCTACACTGAAAATTAATTTTCGTTTATATTGCGAAATCAAACGTAGGACTAACAAATTATTTCGTTGCATTCTGATTTGTAAACTGATTTGTACTTTTTAAGACACGCGCAACTGTCAAAAGCACTAAGTATTTGTTGACACATAAAGAACATTCCTTCAGTCTACGAAAACAATACCAAGGACTACGAGTAATTTGCTACCAATAAAAAAGAAACGTCTCTCTGGTGGTTGCATGAACGACTGACAGATCTACTTTATCGGCTCAAAATATAATTGAAAAAAGGGCAATCAGGAGGCGTTATTCAGCGTTTTATTTTTTAATGTTTCTGACATGGAGTGCGCTGCCCTGGGATACATAGTTGACGTAAGCGCCAAGACGACCAAAATTCACTTTTTTGTTTTATTGCATTCTTAACCCTATAATACATTGCCTCCAAGTAAAAACAAAAAAAAATCTTCGAAAAATTGTGAGATAAATTGAAAAGAACGGTTTGACGTAAGCACCATTTGGTCACATGAGAGACGTCTCTCCAAATATCACATCACGGGTTGCTGTAAGCGAAGTTGAATGCATCAGGGAAAGAACATTAGAGATTACATACATACTTGCCATCTATCGACCTCTGGAAAACACCTGGCCGGTTCCTTACGATCAGTGGGGATACTGTATCATTAAAACTGCCTTTATAGACATCTGGAGTTGAAAATGGAATAGAATTGATGAATGTTTTTCCTTGGCGAGAAAGTGAAAAGGGATGAGCCTGGAATTTTGATATATAATCAAAACCGCACTAACAAATGGGTGTTGAAATTGACGTCATACACGTCAATTGTACACGTTTTGAAAGCTCACAGCTTTCCGAGTAATTAAAAGGCCGCCATAACATCACCTTGGCCTTCATTAGGATCTTCAAAAGCTCTGCGTGCATGCGCGTAGGATTACAAAGCAAGACCATTCTGAATGTGTCTTGATTCAATTCCTGGTACGATCCATGAAAATTTACAGGGAAATTTTCTCGATTTCTCTGGGCAAAGAGTATCGTTGTACCGGCTACACTGAAAATAAAATTAAGTTTATACAACGAAATCGATTGTACAATGTACCAATAAGTTCGTTGTTTTCAGCAACGAACCTAATTTGTAAATTATATAAAGCTATTTTCGTCATATCTGTCAGATGATTTACTAATTTCATTTCGTATGGTAAACGAAAAGATCAAAAACAATCAAAAATGATTTGTTTGGAACATGTTTGAACATTGTAAATTATACGACACATTGGTACGCATACGAAATTATATGCATAAAATACACGATAAATACGATGATGGAATACAAATCTTCCGTGAAAAAATTACTGAAAACTGTTCCATGTACGAATGTCCCACACTATTTAATAAAACTTTCGTTCAAAATACTAATATAAGTAGTACTTATCGAATACGAAATCGTAAATATTACAAAACAAAGGATAGCCAAATGGAAACTGACGAATGTTTTGTAAGGAATTCAGTGAAGCGCAGTAAACACTGTTTGTGAATATATGTAGAAGGCAAACGACGGCTAAATATATGGGGCTTGGTTTATTCAATTAGAAAGAAACATTGATACATGTAATTGGAATCCGACAACACTGAAGAGCGCAGCTTTGCATTGGCAAGGAACTTGATGAAAAAGTGTAACGAACTACGAATTCGTTTTTCCGCTGGAACGTGCTTTGCAATAAGAAAAATTCTACTGCTTATATTAGTACTTCTGTTGGTAGATCGGGACTCTTCCGGCTTTAAGTTGCTGAATGCGGACAATACGGTTCTAGTTTGCTGAAATTTAAAGTCAATTACTTTAAATAATTATACAAAACATCCACTGATTTCCACTGTACTTTGTACCTTTGAGTTGAAACCGCTTCTTAACTTGTAAACATATAATGTTGAATCAATTTCTGTGTGCTTACCTGTAAAAAATGAGTGGGGTTGTGTACAAGACATGACCGGTTGACGTAGAGTACGTTAAACCAAGTGATGCATTATAATGTCAGGGAAATTAGCGTTAAAAGGGTTTCAATTATTCGTGCGAGGTCGCTTACCCTTACCGATAGAAGCAGTTTAAGTCACAATATGACGGGTGCTGCTCTTATGGGACATTAGACCAGCGTTTTGAAGCCAGTAAGTAAGAAAATTCTATTGTATGCTCTTGAGATATTATTTAGTGGCCCTGAAGTTTTATGAAGTCAGTATGTAAGAAAATTCTCTTGTACACTCTTTATAACTCTTTGGTGGCCCTGAAAAGGGCCTTTTGGTTTAAATGATGACACGGTCACGGTTGCACGTTTTACGATGGACTATCTTTAAGGCCTAGAAGATAGTTAAGGATCTGTTAGGGAATATAAAATTATTTAATTAATGATAGTTTTGCTCATTCTTATAATCATAATCACTTAACATTACTAAATGTTTATTCGTATGTCATACTGTGCCTGAATGGCCTGCATCTTGGAATTCTCACCATCACCGGAACCATCAACAATGTTTTGCATCGTTTGGGGGATTTCAGTAACGACAGGCAGCGGAGGAAATTCTATAATACGTACATAGAAACATATATTTTGACTGATACCTTGTCTCCTTTTCAACATTCACCATTTAAATACCATACCATTCGGATCATTTGTATACAATCTGAGTTGTAGTATGCCTTTGCATAATTCAACTTCAAAGATTCAAAGAATTAGAATTTAGGCAATTTTAGCAATTCTGGATTTCAAGGGTAATAATAAACATTGAAATACTCTAGAATTCAAATTACGATAAAATTCGTTATTAGAAAATATCCGGCAGGTTTAGTGATTGTTATGAAAACACAATAATCAATTGCAACATTTTCAAATGTGTAAGCGTCTCTTAAAATGTTCAAAGTTTAGGAAGTTTTATCAAACAGAATATAACAAAAATTATCTTGCAGTTGTTGTAAGGTTATATATAAGTATATAGGGTACATGTCCCTTGGCTCTGTCGATTATGTAGCGCACGATTACAGTTTTAACTATAACTCATACAATAATTTAGCTAGTAACGATATTCAACTAGTTATACCTTTGCTAAGACATGCTTAATAAGGCGTTTGCTGTACTGGACCATGAAAAGTCACCAACTAACATTATTGAGTCGAAAACTTTCGAAGGATATCATTAAAGATACTTGTTCGAACGAATTTCAGTAAAGTTTGTTTATTTCATCGCTCCGGGCATTTATTTATATTATCGCTTTGGGCATTCGGCTATATTCGGTATACTATACGGAATATAAAGCTACTTTATAACATCTAAATGACTTTCTCATGTGATCAATCAGCCATTCCATTTCAAAACATTAAAATTCCCACTATATTCATTTAGTTATATAGGTATTGGTATGAATAAGCCCTTCGAAAAATACACAACCGCTCACTCTTACTTTTCCATTGAAAACTTTTATAATCTACATTTTACTATGTGATGAATACATTTGGCCAGAGTTGGGAATATAAGGTTAAATGCGTACCTAAAATATGGTCTATGGTTTTCTTGTGAAATTTTTATTCATGTTACTATGCGAATGTCAGGTAAATTAGGGAATCCATTATGGCTTAAACGTTAAGGAAATCGAAATATATATAAATATATTAGATCTCGAAGAAGAAAGAGAGTGAGTTTTATAAAATATCATTATTCTTTGCAATGGGTATGGGAGAAAAGGTTGGTTAATATATCATAAATTCTTATAAATATAAAATAAACACCTGAGAAAATTATCACGCATTAAAACATGTTCAGCGCTTTAGTTGTATCGATATCATTTGAAGGTTCATATGATGTATAAGTACGGGGCACATGTCATCACCAGAATACAATTAATACTATGTTAAAATTTATTAAGACAGGGAGCAATAACATAGAGAGATATTCAATTGCTATGATGACATGCTCTTTGTTAAATTGATTTAAGGTGAATCGCTGCTCCATGTATGTTTTCCTATCTTTTATCTCGCTCTCGCAAACTCACCTTGCTATTTCAAATTGATAAATCTCGATTGTTAGTGAATGAACATCGAATCGAACTCTATCAAAATCCTCACAGCAAGAAGGTAGTAGCGACTCTGATTTATATCAATTTTAAATGTTGAGGTAATGACTGTCATCAAGAATGATTCAGCATGATCCCTTAAATTTAATAAATATCAATTTCCTACCTCGAGTTGAAGGACCTTCTCCAGCGTCCCAACTAGTTGTTGGCAACGCATTACCTCTTGCTGCTTTCAATTTCGCCCGATAACTACGAGCTCGCTTGGCATCGGTGCACGGTCGTTTCGGAGGATTTCCCGTATGTTCGCTCTTTATGCGCTTCCTGAATCTGCGCAAGCGTTCTGGATCAAATCGGTTAGGCATTCTCACTTTCACTATGTTTCTCAAAACGTTTTCTTCCTAGAGGTAGAACAGCGAATCGTTAACACAACAGAACAACTGTTTATAACACTACTAATTGGAATTTACAGAGAATGTTGGTTCGGAATATCATGTTCAACATCGAAAATTGTGTCCGTGATTAGGAATTTATGTGGTTTAAGGTATGCGACGAAGGGAAAACAAGTTTTGCTAATACCACTGGCTGCCAATCGACAATTTGAAACGAAAATCCCAATCAAACAAACTCTCAAGCTGAGAATTTTAAATTGACAGTAGCAAAGATGGATTTGTATCTGGTAGCATTTATTGATTTATCGCAGGTTGCGCCAACCAGCCAAAATTTTCCCGACAGCTCGCCCTCCATGCAGGCGTTTTTGCAGTTGCGGCGAACGAATTGGCACCATATTAGGCGCACAAACCAAACGAAATAAAAGTTTAATTCTTTTATAAACAACTCTTTTGATTAAATTGGTTGTCCTCAAAAGGACAGATTATCAATTAATGGATAGCGCCAACCAGCTGGGTGAAATTTTTACCGACGGCACCGAACTTAATTTAAGATTAGTTCATTCTTGAATAATCAACTCTTTTATTTGAATTTATTGTCCTCAAAAGGACAGATTATTTCCACCTACTGCTTACTGCTACTCGCCCCCAAGGACGCTTTCCCCCAAACAGCAGCGTTTTCGAAGTCGCGGCGAAACAATCGCCACGATGAGGTAATATGGCGGCTTGCACAAAACCGACGCGATGTGCGCCCTCATAATCCGCCATTTTGCCTCATCGCGACGATCGCTGTTTGGGAGAGCCTTGCTACTTACCACCACCAGCTGCTACGTGACCACCAGCTGCCTCTGCACCAGCTCCGCTGCCGTACAAATGAGCTCCACCAAACTGCAGCAATTTTTTGCCACCGCGGCAGCAATCGCGGTGGAAAAATCGCCGCGGTGAGATTACATGGCAGCTTATGGGAGCGCATAAACCGACGCGATGCGTATTTAAATCGCGTTGGTTTGTGCGCTCCCAAAGCCGCCATGTAATCTCAGCGGCGATTTTTCCACCGCGATTTCGCTGCCGCGGTGGCAAAAAATTGCTGCAGTTTGGTGGAGCCTTCATTTGTACGGCAGCGGGCTGGTGCAGGCAGCTGGTAGTCAGGTAGCAGCTGATTGGTGGTAAGCAGAGGCTCTCCCAAACAGCGATCGTCGCGATGAGGCAAAATGGCGGATATGAGGCGCACATCGCGTCGGTTTTGTGCAAGCCGCCATCTACGAAAATTCGCCGCGACTTCGAAAACGCTGCAGTTTGGTGGAGCCTTGAAGCAGCTCCCTGCGACCAGCTCCCAGCGACCAGCTCCCAGCGACCAGCTCCCAGCGACCAGCTCCCAGCGACCAGCACCCTGCGACCAGCTCCGCACAGCTTCAATGCTGCCAAACGACTGAGGAAAAATTTTGCTAAGTGTGCCTTCTATGCCGTTCACAGCTGCATGCGAGACGTACATGGGGAGACAAATGATATGATTGGTTAAAGTCTCTCTCTAACACAAAGAAGAAGAAGATGATGCAAGACGTTCCTAGCTTCGATTTGAAATCTGTGATAGGAAATTTGGTAAATTTACTCTGCAAAATGACATTATAAGACATCACCTTATATTTGCGTTATTTTCAATAGTTTACTATTGATTGAGAAAAATGTTTGACAATTGAATTGGAACGCGGTAAAATTTCCGACCGATTGAAGAAGAAATCATGTAAATCTATCGTGGATTATTTGAGTTATTCGCGTACAAAACGTACGGTTTTTCGTGACGGTCGCAATATTTAAGATTTTCATTTGACACCCTACCCTTGCCGTAAGACGTAGTCTACGTCAAAAATCAAATTTTATATTTTCACAATTAGCATAGACCAGATTACAGAATGCTCTATCAAGTGTGTGATTTGCGGGGGGACCTTCATTCAGCAACAACAACAAAAAAATAGATGAAGTAATTTATTTACTTACTTTGGGGTCAACTTATCGTTAACTTGGCCGCTGCACGATATGCACTTTATACTGAAAACATTTACAATGAACACAAAATAATAAAACTTTATTATGAAAGACGAACGTGACTCGACACGACCTAATGGTGAAAAGCCTCTGGAAAAACTATGCGCACGACAGAATGCTTGATAATCTCTTACTAGCATGCACAAACCATCCGTAATATTTACATTTGGTTCTAAATTAATACGAAACACAATTCATAAACTGTACGCATATTGCGTAATGCTGGAATTTATCTTAAAAACATGCAATACGAATGTTTAATACAATAAACGGTAAATTTGTTCTATTTACAAATACCATTTTTACGAAATGTACAAGACAGAATTAACGAAAAAATATTTTCAGTGTACACAATGATATAAATGCATAGAAAGCTCTCAGGGAACAAATGTGGAAGTGCTAGGCGATCGACTTTTTTCAGGCTTGAGAGAGTATTCTGGTAGTATATAGCATCGGCCACGTCCACCACACTATGTCTTACAAAAAAGGTATATTTTCAATCCCCTTCCGATCTTAATTCAATGGGTTAGCTACAGGTTCTAAAATGCATTACTTATTCTAATTTTATGTCCATATATGCAGCGCGTTTGTGCATCTATGAACTGCGAGCTGATTTTTGTTTTTTTCAAAGCATTTAATAAACTTACAAAAACAACTTGTTGGGAACTCATCCACAAGATCTTCTAACGTTGTACCGGACAACGATTTTGTCGGTTATGGAATACGGTAGTTTTTGTTTTCAGTCAGCGGCTCGGTCGCACTTCATTAAACTGGAACGTATTCAGTATCGATGTCTTCGTATCGCGTTAGGTTGCATGCACTCGACCCACACCATGAGTCTTGAAGTGCTGGCTGGAATGTTGCCACTCTCGGATCGGTTTTCAGAATTATCTCTCCGGCTCCTCACCAGGTGTGAAGTTATGAAACCCCAGGTGATCGAAAATTTTGAGAAGCTCGTTGAGTTAAACCCTCAAACCCGCTTCATGACCTTGTACCATTTGTACATAACACAGGATGTCAGCCCTTCGCCGAACATTTCCAATCGTGTTTGCTTCTCCGATTTCGACAATTCGGTTCATTTTGTTTTATCATGAAGCAGGAACTTCGTGGAATCCCAGAGCATCATCGTCCTATGATTGCTCCTGTGATATTTGCTGCAAAGTTTGGCCTAGTTGATTCCACTAAATCGTTCTTCACTGACGGATCTTTGATAGAGGAGTCAGCAGGCTTTGGAATATTTAATGAAATTTATAGCGCCAATCGTAAACTTCAAGCTCCTTGTTCCGTATATGTCGCTGAATTAGCGGCAATACATTTCACGCTAGAAATTGTTGCCTCATTAACACCGGATCAATACTTCATTTTCACGGATAGTTTCAGTTCTATAGAGGCTATTCGCTCCTTGAGGCCGGTAAAGCACTCCTCGTATTTTCTCATGAAAATACAGGAGCTTCTAAGTGCTTTATCTTCGCGTTATTTTATCATCACCTTTTTATGGGTCCCATCTCATTGTTCAATTCCGGGCAATGAGAAAGCGGACTCGCTTGCAAAGGTGGGCGCTATGGAAGGCGATATTTGTGATCGACAAATCGCCTTCAACGAATTTTTTCCTATTTTTCGTCAACAGTCACTCGTCAGCTGGCAGTATAAATGGAGTTTAGGAGATTTGGGGCGATGGCAACATTCTATCATCCCAAAGGTGTCGAAGGAATCTTGGTTTGTGGGGGATGGATGTGGGTCGAGACTTCATTCGTGTCATGTTCCTCTGGAGAAGATGGCATGTTTGATCTTCGGTTTATCATTGAGTTTGGGTAGAACAGATTTCTTGAATTTTAAAGATCATTCAAAGAAACCTGATGGCTCCATTTCGAAAACCAGTGGCTTAATTCCATCCCCTGAGTTTCTCACACAGTTGACAAAATTTGGAAAATTGTGAATTCTTTTCGAGAAACGTTTCTCTTCATGCGCTCAACCTATGCATGAAATGAATCCGCTGACATATAAGTATGCCCAGGCTCAAGGTACTTCAAATTAATTTCAGCAGTATCAATAATAGGCGAGTTGAAGAGTAAAGCCAACAGCACCATCAAATCCAAATTTTTGTTTTGTCCTGAACAACTGTCCAGCCACAAAGTAGCGACGGTGTTTGAGCCAAGAGAATTTTTTTTTATAAAAAAACGCTGGCAATGTGATAAGTTTCCCGTTCTGCAATCACATCGTTCCACAAAAAGGTATAAACGGGAACATTTAGACAGCCTTCAAGGGAAGCAAATGTTTCGTTGAATGCGACGATTCTTTTGCAAAAAATAACTTCTTTGAATGATTCCATTCCTGGAAGCTGGACCATCTACAGTCATAAAATGAGTTATCAATAATTCACAACGACTGATATGCATAAAAGGTTACTTTTATCAGATCAACAGAGAAAACCGACTTGTTGGTTTTCGTATTTGACCGATTGCTATCATATTCATCTCGCCCAGCAATCGCTCGGTATACGTGACCCTTCCAACTCAAACACAACTCGCATAACTTCGTTCGTTGTTGATACTCCATGATGATTATCATCAGCTTTAGCAGAGTGACCTGTCTGCTCTTCGTGAACGCTCATGCCCCAATTGGGTAAATTTTATGTTCAGGTCTCTCAACACCTTACAGTAGAAACTGTAACTGCAACATTATTGCTTGTTTTTTTAACTGACGCTCTTTCAAAGAGTCGAATATTTTCTGGATTGATAAGTCCTATGGTAGAAATCGGCAAAATCAAATAGGAGCTTTACTGGTTGAAACTTTTCATTGGCATTCGTGAAGCTAATCGGCGAGAGCCTAATGAACGACATTTTATTCAGAACACAGCAGCCTGGTTTTTACGCCAAACTATGAGAATAAACCTTCAGTAATATGCCTGTTTATTCGCATAAGTTGGCGTATGCGTTTTAAAGATGATAAAAAAATAAAACTCTTCTAATTATTTTGCTGGCCCACTTTAATTAGTAAAACTTCATAAAATGGACAGAACAATTGGCCATTTCTGTTGGTATACATTGCATTTCAGCTAAAACTCGGAAAAACGCGTTTTCTCAACAAGTAAACCGATGGTGGTTACGTCAACTATGCATCCCAGGGCAGTGCGATCCTATAAGTTTAAGGGAGAGCTGTTATTGAGTCCGTGGTTGATCTAACTTAACCATGTTGACTCGTGAGAAGTTAGTCGATACTCTCGACATCGCTTTTATTTCTATTTTGGGATAAATTAATGATTCCCGCCATCCCAGCAGGAAAATGAGTGCGATCAAAGAGAAGCTGTGATTGGCTGGTCTTCACGAAATTCATTGTGTGCATTATACAAAAACGGTGTAATGATAGCATTTTGTTAGATGACAAGCAATATGAATGTTTCATACAATTTACGAGACATTTGTTCTACACTCAGTAGCAAAAAAAAAGCCGAGCAAAATTTTGTTTTCAAAAAACTCCATGTTTAACCTCCTGTAACTTTGTCAATTATCAATATTTTTGGCTGAAAATTTAACAACATTATAAACAGTGTATAAACCTTATGTGTTCAAAATTTCATGAAGTTTCGTTCATGAAGTTTATAAATTTGAAGTTATCATAACATATGTGCAAAACGTCATTTTTGGACAAAGCAATTTCAAAAATCCGTATTTCAGTGAAAAATTTTGGTAGCATGTTAAAATTTTCTCCATGGCTTAAAAAAATATAGTAAATAATGTGGACAAAATTTGAACTGTTTCCATGAAGTGGTTTGGACTACAGCTGACGTCAAAGTTGACGCATCAACATGCGCATTTCCCTTTTTCACCCGATGCTGACCTTGCTGAAATATCGGTGCAAAAACAAAGCCGAGGTGAATTTTATTAATAATACTGTGTAACACTGTATACGTAGTTTTCACAAACCAATTCATACTGAATGCCATATTTTCAAAGTTCTTCTTGGGTTACACTAGTTATTTGGGATATTTCACGTGTAACAAATCATGTTTATTAATAAAATGAATTCACCTCGGCTTTTTTTTTGCACCGATATTTCAGAAAGGTTAGTATTCATGAAAACAGTTCAAATTTTGTCCACATTATTTGCTATATTTTTTTAAAGTATGGAAAATTTTTTTACATGCTACCTAAATTTTTCACAGAAATACGGATTTTTGAAATTGCTATGTCCAAAAATGACTTTTTTCACATATGTTATGATAACTCCAAATTCGTAAATTTTATCAACATGAAATTTTGATCACAAAGGGTCTATACATTGATTATAAAATTGTCAAATTTTCAGCCAAAAATATTGATAATTGACAAAGTAACAGAAAGTTGAACAACGCGGTTTTTGAAAGCAAAATTTTGCTCGGCTTTTTTTTTGCTACTGAGTGTATGTACATAATCCATGTTTACGAAACAAGGGAATGCTAATTAACGAAAATAAATTTTCAGTGTACAATATGATACAAAGCCGATACATAAGTTCAAAATTTTCTTATACAACGTGACTTTGAAATAAATTTTGATTCATCCAGACCACCATTTGACCAAATATCTTTCAACCAAAGATCATAGGTCAGATTTTTCCTTCAATTACCCTCATAAAAATCTTGAATCTTTTGAACAAAATAGCTTCTTTCTTGAAACTATCATAGCTACACCGTGCCTAATGTATTCTCATACAAAATAAAACTCTATTTATTAAAAATCGATAATCCAGATACTATTGATAACTTCACCCATTATATTTCAATAAAATACTGATCAACTACAGCATATGTTTTGGAATAACACCGCCTTTAACCTTCTTGGCCAGCTGCTGAGAAACCGTCACAGGATCTTCCATCGGCATTTCGTCCCAAATTCGTTTGATTACGGTTTTAAATTGGTTCATATTAGACGCCCTGTGGTCATTTACCTTCGCCAGTATGTATGACCATACAAAATAATCCAAGGGATTCAGATCTGGTGAACTGGGAGGCCATTCATTCTTGTCCAAAAAGTCGGTCAAATTTTTTCGGCACCAGCCCTGAACGAGATTTGCAGTTTGCGATGGCGCTCCGTCCTGCTGAAACACATAGTGATCATCTCCAAACACCTCTTGTACATATGGCTTGACAACTTTCTCCAAAACTTCCTTTTTATAATATACGACATTCACTTTAACGCCTTTTTCGATGAAAACCAATGGTAATTTGCCTCGCTTGCAAATTCCTCCCCAAACCATCACTGACGCAGCACTTTGGAACCGTGTCGTCGAATTTTCGTCGGAAGAGATAAATTCTTCCCCACCGTGCCGCGACAAAAACAGACTTGGTCTTTCCAGTCGTTTCTGCTTGGAGGGTTCCGAAACTCCGTGAACCTTACGTTTCTTGAAAGCTTGGAATCCGAGGTCATTTTGCAGTATATTGTGCATTGACGATCTCGAAACATTCAGATCTGCGGCGATTTTATGTACAGAGCTCTGTGATTTTCGTCTAATCCGTCCCCTGACCACTTTAACAACTCGTGCAGTCCGCACCGTACGAGTACGACCGGATCTCTTCCGGTCATCCGACGAGCAGGTGTCACGGTACCTTCGGATGGTTCGATTCACAAAATCCCGCTTTACTCCGAGGTTTTTCAAATTTCTGAAAATAGCGCCCGGGCGCTCACGAAACTCACAGCACGAAACTTCTTCATCGCTGGTAAAAGATAAACACCGAATGAAAACAATCGGACATAACCTAGAAGCGTTTGTATCAAAATAGTGTAAAACTACACCAACACATACGTGAAGCATGTTGAGTAGTTGCACGACACCAATGCAAGGAATAAGTGTATGAGAATATATTGGACACGGTGTAGATTCGCTTTATCTTTCAATTACCCTTATAACAATCTAGAACCCTTTGATCAAATTAACTTCTGTCATTTCACTTAACAGCTTATTTGAAACTATGCTTACTATAACGACAAACTATACGACATAATTGGACACCATTTCAGTTTCATTCATTTCTAGACACAAAAATATACATCGCCATTATGTTATTATGGGAATCGTATTCAGCTGCATTTGTTCCACTACCCATCAGGCAAATGCGGTGCACTGATTTCATCGATTTCGCCTTGTTCTTCTTTCTATAGGCATTCCATGTTTATCGCATAAACCAACTCTCAACCTTCAAGGGTTTACCTTCACCATTCTTGTACAAAAGCATGATTTTCGATTGCCCAGGAAGTCGAAAAATTACTTAAGCTATACCGGGAGTCGAACTTAGCAACCTGGAAATCATGGTCGCTCTTCGGAGCCTTAACAGACAGTGCCAATTGAGGGCCTCTAGTGTTGTCAGCGGGGTGTAAAATAGAAAAAGCGATTATTCCCATGAAGCAGTGCAATTGACGAGAGCTCTCAGTTCGTTAAATTTTAAATTATACATACACCTACCCATCCGAACGGGCACCGAAATGGTCAACCACGGGTGGCAGTCAATTTTGGTCATTGGAGATTGCAAAAAAAATGATTTGGTTCTAGACCATGGAATGATTGACGTTTGCTTGATCGATTAATTCATATTGTTGGGTGACGCGATGCAGGGCATGGAGTGGATAAGTATATGCAATGTTTTCAAAGTGATTAAATGAAATTTGGGGTACGCTGGTATTGGGATAAAATACGTGGATGGATGTTGTATAGTTAGATTTTGGGTTTTCAATTACTAATTGATTGTTACCTAAGCAACACAAAACTGTCACTTGATTGTGACTTAAATGAGTCTCACTGAGGATACTTTGACTGATTTTCAACAAGTGTGCTACTAGGGTAGCCTTTAGGTTGAAGCAGACTTCATAAAAAAAATGTATGAAACAGAAGAAATCCAAATTAATGTACGTATCAAGTAATTTACTCAGATTGAAATCACACATACCTTAAATTTTAATAAAATTATGGTCGTTAAATTTTTCATTACTCTACCGACTTTTAATTCAAAAAACCATACATCATTCAACATTCGAGGATAACCTTGGAACTGTCTTACCATTAACCTTTTCCAAAACTCCTCGCTCTATTCGTATTTTCATCTCATTTAAAAAAAGAACTCATTTAAAAAAAACGGGCATGACCTGCAGAAGTTTAAAAATAATACGATTATTACAGTTCAATAATCAGCAAAAACTGAAAAATTTCCTTGCACTCGAAGATCGTTCTTTTTTTCAAGACCGTGCATTTCGACGGAGGTCGTTCCCAGCAGGAGTGACAACCATAGATTAATTGTGAAGAATTTCACATCTCTTCATGAGTGTAACGTCAATTCAAAAGAATTTTGCAGAACGGAAGCCAAAAAATACGTCAGGCATAAGAAAATTACAATACTACTCAAATGATTTCAGAGTTGAAATCACAACATTTATTTAGCTTGCAGTGTAGCACCTTGAACAGTCAATTACCAAGCCAATGAATTGGCAAAAAAAAAAACTGCCGCAAATGACAAATTCCCATTTGCCCTGAAAACATCGTCCCGCTGTAACCTCATCATATCGGATTGCAATAATCATTTACAATAGCAAATTACATCCATCTGGAGGAAAACGAGATCCCATCATGCCCTGGCACAACAGTTGTTTGCATTCACACACACACATAATGGGACCATTTTCCACATCGTTTGCGATCCAGCAGATTATTGATGTGTGCATGTATTTCTTGCGCACGAGTTCCTTTCCCTTTCAGTGATTTCCCATTATGGGATGCCATCTGCTTTTCCGGAATCTTACTACAGCCGAAATCACATTCATGAGTGCCAGCAACTGCTCGTAAGCTCGTGCTTGTCGCCTAAGCAGATTAGGAATTTATTTGTCGCCTTTGTGGCGGAGCTTTTCTCGTGTGCTGCGTTCCCCTGAATTTAAGATTGCCGAATGTCTAATCGCATTCAAACGTTGCTGGGCTAATGTAGGACGAATGTAACTGAATGTAATTTAATAAATAGGGTTAGTGGGCCAACTTTTAACCCGATCAGTTTCCTCTTCAACTTTCAATTGCTTAATGCCAGTCAAACTAATCAAATTATTTCAAAGGTAAGTAAGGCATTTGAATTTAATGCGTGAGCCCAACTAACTCGACTGGAGCTCCTACACTCGAGGAAACATAACAGAGCAAATAACAATAAAGACAGCGATTGCGATTACTATCGCTCTCTGTATTTTCGTCAATCTAGGCAAATTCTTCACTTTTTTGTTGAATTTTATCATGCGTAATATTAGAAAAGGGCCTATCCTTGTTGATTCATTGCATTATTCGACGTTTTCTTCTGCGAATAACAAGACTACAAAAGCATTCTTCATGATATTTGTTGTGTAGTGTAAAAATCAGCAACGTTTTCGGTTGAATTCCACCACTCCAATCTGGGTGTGAACTGTACCATAAGCATAATAATCCGCCAAGGATGCGACTCGGTTATTGCCAGATCAGCTGTTGTTACACAGAGAACCAACAGATGATGCTTGAGACTAGCAAACTCGATGTGTAAAAACTGGTGATCCGAAATTAAGGTCATATCAGCGCCGACCACACCATTGCAAATCAAATAGAAAAAGGTAGGAATGTGTTCACGTTACACACGTTTTGTTGGAAACAGAGAACACATCTGCATTTCCATGAAAAATCAATGGGATGTTGGATAAAAGGGTTGGGTTGGCTTCAAGGTTTGTTTTGGTAAAATATACACTGAATTCTTGTTTATCTTTGTTGTCAGGTTCTTCTTCATTTAGTTTTTTTTTAGGAGACTTTGCATTAGCATTGATGCTTGCACAGCTAAGATTTTTCGAATTCTACTTCGAAATCGTACATATTTCCGACTTAATGTGGTGCAAGCTTGCCAAACGTTTGCTTGTAAAGCTTACCTTTGAACATGAAGTAGTTCTGTTGTATACTTCAGCCACAGTAGCGTATGGTTCAATTTGGTTTGATGAGACGCAACAACCTTCCAAATGTTGACGCAAACTTCAGTGAGCCTCAGGAACAGGCACATGATGATGATGATATGTACTACCACCCATTGTAGCACGGAAACTAAGTCCAACAGCAGTGAGCTCTCCTCGCTGTTAGACTTGATCAAGCTTTAATAATCACTGATTATCCTAATCATGCCATTGTATGAAGGGCCAAAAAGGGGTTGGGTGGATAGATAGGCAACATCACCTATACGTATCCGCAGGGATATAAAGAATCTCCTTCCAACAACAAGATTGAACAATTGGTCAAAAGAGCAAGCTATCTAACATGAGGATGCCCCAATGGGCGGGATAAGAGCCGACCCTCTATTCACAAACTGTTAGCAATGGGGATTTGGCATTCCCACTCTCCCCATCCAGAGGGCTTCAATCGGGTGCCCTGATGGTCCCTCCTATTGCCATGAATTTTTTATATAATAGTGTATATATTTATGTAAATGAAAATAACTACAAGCATTCGTAACTATTATATATGATCTTCTTTCGTCAATTGATCCTGAAGTGCAATAAATGTTGTAAATTATTAATTTGAGGAGTTTTGTGGGTCTACGCCTTAGCACGTTTTCGTTCGTTTTCAGCGATAGCAGCAATAAGCCAAAAATCCTGAAAAAGTTGGTTGAATCTATTGAAATTATACAGAACTAACATTTATACATTTTAATTGACTCTTGCCATAGTCACTATTTGCTGAATGATGTTGATTTTATAACAGCAATTCATTTTTATTTTTGCAGACCTAATAGTTATTGTTCCTGAGTAAGGAGTTGCTCCTGAAACAGGGAATTGATTGAAAGTTAGTTAAAGACAAATGGACATACCAAAACAATAAGTTATGTTTAAATTATCTGGAGTAAAATCAATAAAACAATATAACCAAATATAATTATATTGTGAGTTATGATACAGTAATGACAAAAATTGAACTGTAAAATCAGGCACTAGCCAAATGGCACACAGTGCTGCACGAATCAAATCAGCTTAGATTTAGTAATATGCCCATTTAGTAATATGCCCTATTGGAAATGAAAAAACATTCAGTAATAAGTGCAAAAGCCTTCCACAGATTCCGTTGCAACTTCCTGTATTCAAGGCACTAGATACTTCTAAATCATAAGAGAAGAAGAAAGGATCAAAATTATAATTGGACATATAAAACAAAATAATTAAAAGTATATATAACCTGTTTGATAAAAATTATAAAATTATTTTAATGTTAATATATAAATCACGAAAACACAAGTAATGATAAAAATGGTAATGATGATGATAAAGATGAATGGTGATGGTAATGAACAATTATGAGCCAGAAAACTTACACAATGTATGACAGCCATGTGAAATGAATTTTAAACGTTATTTTTTTTTTACAATGATGAACTGGAAGACCTGAAAGATATGAAAATGGAAAATTATGATATGATTAACAGGTCGCACCCCCTCACTTCGCTATTGTCAGATTGACAACATTGCCCAGGCTACGCCAACCAGCGTCTCCATGTTTCAGCTGGCAGTCTTTTGTGATCATATGACTCGTGGAGGCGTGAGGTAGGAACTTGTGAGGACCAGAGGTCGGTCGCACCCTCCTTCGAAGTTGTCAACTCACTTTGGTTTCCTTCCTCGTGTAGCACTCACTGCCCTCGACCAGGATAATGTCGATAGGAAGCATTCCGTCGATTACACATACTGGCGCTCGCCAACTCGCATGGCCATGAGACGATACGTTCTATTTAATTTAAGACGGTTCTTCTTGCTTTCCAACGCTGAAATTGAAGCTGGCCCACCGTACTTCAGTGTTGAAGAGGAAACGCTAGCTAGTAGACGCTGCTTACTACTGGTAGGTCCGTAGCTATTCGGCATGACTCTGGCTATAGCGTTAATAGCTTTTGCCCCTTTTTCGCAGGCATAATCGACGTGGCTGTTGAAGTTCAGCCGGCTCGTCGATCATCACTCCCAAGTACTTCAGTGCTCGCTGCGAGGCTATGACATGCCCTCCCACGACGATTTCCGCCCGTTTCACCGCTTTGCAATTGCTGACCACTAGCATTTTGTGGTGTGCTATCTGCAGTTTAGCCTCGCGCATCCCGTTCTCAACCGTGTCAATCGCTGGGGCTGCAACATCTCCACTTCCTCTAGCGTCTCGCCTGAAACTGTCAGGACAATTTCGTTTGCAAAACCAACGATCTTGACTCCCGTTGGCAACTTCAGTGTTAACACACCATTGTATATTGCGTTCCAAGCCGTCGGTCCAAAGATGGAACCTTGTGGCCAGGGTTGCGGCTTATCATTTTTGACTCAGGCATATTCATTTGCCAATATCTCCTTTCAGAGGGTCGATTTGATAATATGATTTATGATGAACTTGTAGTGCATGAGTAGACCTACAACTTTGTCTAACAGTACATTGCTCTAACTCCTATATCTTCGACATGAGAGCGTATATTCACGGTGATCTTCACGATGATAATCGCGTGATCTTCACCGCGAATATCATCGCGAAGATCACTGCGAATATACGGCTCTTATTCCTTAGATATAAGAGATGAGAGCTATGTATTGTTAGACCAAGTTGTAGGTCTACTCAAGCACCATAAGTTCATCATACATTATATTTTGAAATTGAGCATCTGAGGAGAGCTATCGGCAAATGAATATGGATAAGTCAAAATGATAAGCCGCAACCTTGCTTGTGGCACTCCCGCCGTGATCCTAATCGACTTATGGCCCATTTCTGTATCGTACTGCAAAACCCGGTTGTCGTAGTAGCTACGTAAAATCTTGCACAGATAGTCCGGAACCCTCATTCTGTGTAGCGCTTCGGCGATGGCTTCCCATCGGTTACATCTCCTCTGCTGCTTGAGTGCCTTATACGCACTGTCGACGACAATCCGAATTGCTGTCTGTCTGTCTGTCGGCGGGGGGCCATTGACTCGGGTCGTGTCTCGGAAAGAGTCCCCCAACGATCACCTGCAGCAGCTCTGATGAACGCTCGGTTGGAGCCGCCGATCCTCTGGTTTTGGCCATTACTACCCGGTAGGCGTCATCCCACGGGTCCGCATCGAAGCAGGCTCGCTTGCTGGCCTTTATCTCCCTCTTTAGTGCGGCCTTCGCGGCGACTAGCGCCCTTCTACGCTCGATTCTCTCGACGTTTGACCGCGCTCTTTGCACCCTCCGTCTTGCGTGGAGGCATGTTCTTCGGAGATCGGCGATCGACTCCGTTCACCAATACACTGGCAATCTTCCATTCCTTGGTTTGAATTCGCTTGGCATGGTCGTATCGCACGCTCGTGTAAGTGTCATAACGAGTCGTTCGCCGCAAGGTTCCTGGGTTTCGCGTAAATACCGTTCCCTCTCAAGCGCCTCTTTAAAAGTTTCTACGTCAAAGTAGGACGTCCTCCATCTGCGGGCGAATGGAGTGGATGCTCCTCCTTCCGCACGCTGCCTTGTATTGTGGACGATACAATATCGAACCGCCAAGTGGTCGCTATGGGTGTAGCCATCATCCACCCTCCAATTGCTTATCAGCCCAGGACTGCTGAATGTTATATCGATGATCGATGATTTCTATGGTAGGTATTACCATACGGGGTCAGGCCAGTTAGCTCCGTTGTCATCCGATCAAGCATATTGGTAAACTGTTCGATCGACCATCTTGGCGGTGCGAAGCAGCTGCAGAAGAACACTCCATTTACTTTCACAACCGCAAAGCCTTCGTTTGTGGTAGACACAACCGCCTGAACCGGGTACTTGCCCGTCGTCCATAATGCCGCCATGTTGGCCCTGTCCGCAAACCAGTTCCCGTTGCCGGATGGGATGCGGTATGGGTCGGAAATAATGGCGATATCCGATGCCGACCCTTGTAGCACACTTGTTTCCATTGGGTTGAGATAACATAAATATGACTTGCTAAGTCATAATCAAGTTACTGCAACTAATTATGACCGTAGTGTGCTACTTGGGGACTCGCTAACTGTCTGACACAGCAGTTGCTGTTCGGCCTCCCAATGCACGACGGCTTTTTTTTTTGCACCGATATTTCAGCAAGGTCAATATCGGGCGAAAAAGTGAAATACTCATCACTTTTGATTGTTATTTTTTGTATTCTTCCCAGCGCGGAAGTAACGATCTTTGATGAAGTTTTCAGAAGCAGATAATTTATCATCTCAAGCGAAGCGCTAGGAGCGGACAGTAATGTTAAAGGGTGTCCACGATGAAATTGCCACACTATGAAATTGCTCTAACTTTTTAACCGTTGGGTAGAATTTAATGAAAATTTGGGTGGATTTAGTTCATAGTGCATTATTTACATCCTGCAAGTTAAAGTTAAAGTCCTGTGATCAAACTCGCGAAATGTAGTCGAAAGAACAGCTCGTGCGTGATAAAATCTAGCGCATTCATCACGAGAACAAGGATCTCTCGCATCGTTCCATCGCTAAAACGTTGGAAATCGCGAATTCCACGGTGTCGCGAGTGATTAAGCGGTTCGAGGAACGGTTGACCACCGATCGGAAGCCCAGAAGTGAAGGAAAAAGTATTCCGTACAACACCAAAAATCACAACCGCGTAGTTGGGGCCTTCAACCGAAATCCGAACGCCTCCGTTCGGGATGTGTCTAAGAAGCTGCACCTAAGCCGAAGTTTTGTCCAGAAGGCCAAAACTAAGGCTGGGCTTCGAACGTTCAAGGTACAAAAGGCCCCTAATCGCGACGAGAAGCAGAACAAGTCCGCCAAAACCCGTGCCAGGAAGTTGTACCTCAACATGCTGACGAAAGTTGAATGCTGCATCATGGACGACGAAACAGATCCCCGGCAACCTGTTTTTCACGGCCAAGGATAAGGTCAGCGTTCCGGAGCATGTCCGCACTCAGAAGATGTCCAAATTTGCGAAGAAATTCCTGGTTTGGCAAGCCATCTGCACGTGCGGGAGGCGGAGTGCACCTTTCGTGACCCAGGACACGATGAACGGACAGGTGTACATAAAAGAGTGCCTCCAGAAGCGGCTGCTTCCTCTCCTGAAGGCCCACAACGTCCCAACAATCTTCTGGCCGGATTTGGCCTCATGCCACTACTCCAAGGACGTGCTGAAGTGGTATGCGGACAATAAGGTCAATTTCGTGCCGAAAATGTTCAACCCTCCCAACACTCCGGAGCTCCGCCCCATCGAGAATTACTGGGCGATTATGAAGCAGCACCTTCTTAAATGACCTAAGGTAGTGAAGACAGTCGAGGAACTGAAGAAAGTATGGGTTTACATGCAAAAAACGGTTGATTCACAGGTTGTGCAGAATCTTATGGCCGGGGTTGATGCCAAGGTGCGGGCATTTGCGTATGGACTGTAAATAAAATACGAGTTAAATGGTAAAATGAAGCTTAATAGTTATTTCTTAATCCCTTAATCCCTGATGGCAATCGGATGAAAACTCGAATTTTGCGAATCAATTATGTGTGTGGCGATTTCATCGTGGACACCCTTTATTGCTAAAACGCAAAGACATGAAGGGAAAGTGTATTCAGACGGACAAATCGCTAGAACTAGAAACAAGCAATAGGCAGTATAAGAGCACGATCGCTTGCGTAACCTTTTGTCAGTCAAGAGGATTTCCCCCCTTGCCTATCCTGCATAGGGTAGTATGACAAAGGGTTATGTGCCTGATCGGATACTACCGTTCAAATGCCCTCCGCTCGTTTTCAATCTTGTATCTTTCATTTTCAAAGCCTGCTGTTGCCTATACGGAACTATCAATACACTTTCTCTTCATGTCTTTGCGTTCTAGCAATAAAATTACTGTCCGCTCCTAGCGCTTCGCATGGAGATGAGAAATTATCTGCTTCTGAAAACTTCATGAAATACTCATGTTGGTGCGTCAACTTTGACGCCAGCTGTAGTCCAAACCACTTGATGGAATTAGTTCAAATTTTGTCCACATATTTTTTTGTATTATTTCAAGTATTATTTGGAAAAATGTCTAATACGGTACCTAAATCTTTCACAGAAATATGGATTTTTGAAATTGCTATGTCCAAAAATGGTATTTTTCACATATGTTATGATAACAAAAAAATTATAGATTTTATCAACATGAAATTTTGGTTACATAAGGTTTACAGTGTTGTGAAATTGTTCAGCCAAAACTATTGATAATTGACAAAGTAACAGAAGGTTGAACAACGCGTTTTTTGGAAGCAAAATTTTGCTCGGCTTTTTTTTGCTACTGAGTGTATACAGTTAGAATGACCAAAAAATTCAATATAGTAAAGTTAGTAAATTTAGTAGAATAGGCTCCACAAACTTTTTTTTTCGAAATTCGAACTCCAAGTGTTTCTTTCCTCTTTTTCGAGGACGTTTCTTTCCCCCCGCATCGGGTATAAAGAGGCGCTTTCTCGATAATTAATACTTTCAACGCGTTTTTCCAAAAATAGCATTTTTGGAGTTTATGCCGGTAATAATAAGAAAACTAATTTTTCGATTAAGCTGCAACTTATAGGATTTCTTCGTTGTAGTATTACCTTCTAGATGAACTAAAAATTATTGTAATATTTTATTATTATATATGGAAAAATGTAATTAAGAGGCGGCAAAAATGTGGATTTTTCAAAAACAATACGCCAAAAGTGCATTTTTTTTTTCAATTCATATACTAAATGTAAATGTAATTAATTTAATGTTTTTGGGTCAGCAGGGTTCAGATGAAAACTATGACTTGGAGAGCCGGCAAAATCAAAATACAATGACTTTTTCAACGCACTCTAACGGTCGCCATTTTGTTGAAAAAAAAATTAAAAAAAATATTTTTGTATTCTACACTTATTTATTTGTAGCAGATTCCTGGTGGCCAATGTTACTGGAACCATGTTTTTCCACCACCAATAAATTTTTATGACCATATCCTTTTAACATGAAAATAAAATATAATTTTTATTTCCATGACTTTTTAAACGTCAGTTTTTGAAATAACGCGGTTTTTTTACGTCGTTTTTTGAAATAACGCGGTCGTAAAAAAAACTTCAGTGTAATAAAGTTTCGATTGATTTGAGTAAAAACTTCCCCTTGAATTTTTATTTACAAAAATGAGTTTTTTTCTCGTTCTAATTGTATATCCCTCCCTTAAGCGTTATTCTTAGGCGTAGGAAATACGAGAACGTAAGAAATAATTGGTCTATGTCACATCATACAAATTGTGATAGGCATCATCAAAGAGAATGAAGTCAAGCTTTTGAAATTTATCAGAGAATGTTAATTACACGAAATTTGAGCTTCTATGCACAACGTACATAATTTATTGCAGAGGTGACAAGAAACCTCTCTAATTAAAAAAAATAAAAATGTTTAAATAATATCTGACATATTGAATGTACCCAAAATTCTCATTTCAACTCCCACTACAATGAATTCTTTGCAACAATGTCGTCAGTTGCGAGTTACATCCGCGAAGCATCCCTTATCAAATATAGGATTACATCCAACTACACCAACCGAAAGGACACCGTCTCTACTTACTTGCTAGGAATCCATCGCTGAAGCCGCTGTAATCCTCAAGCTTTACCAGGATTCACTCCGGTTTCTCCCGGGAAAGGATTCACGCTGGGCAACTTTGATTCAGTCTGGGTACAGTTGGATGTTTAATGGCCTTAGCAACCGAATCGGACACACACCTACACACACGTTTTCAGGCGTCACGTAAAAGGAACTAACAATCACCGTTACAACTTGGATATTCTCAATCGAAATTGATTGC
Source organism: Aedes japonicus (assembly GCA_034211315.2). Classification (NCBI taxonomy): domain Eukaryota; kingdom Metazoa; phylum Arthropoda; class Insecta; order Diptera; family Culicidae; genus Aedes; species Aedes japonicus. The sequence goes on from JASCZW010003951.1 coordinate 72,661, forward strand.
ACCAATCTTCCTAGCTCTCATTTCGTTTCTGGATTCCAACTTTTAGCATTCCTACGCGCTCCAACGATTCCGACAAGCACAAAATGTTTGCAGATCCACTGACTAAGAGAACGAACGGAAAAATGTGCCCTTCTTTGTTACAGCAATTCACATATTACACGTACACATGTTACACACCAAATTATTGGATACAAAATACGCATTTACTTCCCGGAAAACATTTATCCAATAACATTCACTTCATACATCGTCCCTGGTTTGAGCAATACCATCCTTGGCCTTGGTTGTGGTTTCTCAGACGTGCGACAATCTCTTCACGACAATCACTGAAATTTGATTTCCACTCGCTAAACACCGGTAGCGATCGATCCCGAAGGAGTTTCCAGCACCGCAGTCTCTTTTATCGTCACCGGAAAATCCGCTTATACCTTCGTTCGCTTTACATTCAACCCGTGTAATCCCAGAGGATTTCTGCGCGCAAAATTCAAACGTAGTACGAATCCCGAATAATGGTCCTTCCTTTTCTTTATTTTGTTCAGTTGGAACGGATTCCACCCTTTCCTCACTCGTGAAAGAAATTCGTTACAAGATTCAAATTGTGTTGATGCTTGCTCGTAGAAAAAAGATAGCTACTTCCAAAAGACACAGGCTATAGAACTATCACAGACAATAAGATGATGTAGACGTTTTCCGTTGCACAAGTTCTTTTAGGACAGAAATAATCGATTTGCTTCACTTTCACCGACACTTATCACATACACATAACTTGACATAAATGGTCACCTACAAACAGCTTACCACATTGAGAAATATTTTCCGACAGAAACGCATTTCAAAAACCACGATTGCGTTAAATTGCATCACAAAATGAATCCGGGTGGCAGGATATTCATTCCCGGTATTCCGCTTTACCGATCCAGCAGCTGGGAACTATTTTTGGACTGCTGCTTCTACTACTATCCTGCACCGACACTCGGAACTGTGCGCGCTGGGACAAGCTTCAGGTGTTTCCACGGTTGCGGGTGGGAGGGTTGGAGATGGCTCAAACGAGGACAAGTCACGTTTCAATCAACGGCTCCGGTAGGTAAGGATCGCTCACGCGGAAGCAGGAAACCGTTTTCCTACCGTACGATCCGACGGCCCGTGTGCAACTGAAGCGGCCATCGTGTGCCACCAGTTGTATGCGGGAAGGAGCACTGATAACGCACGTTTCCCACATTTTCTCGGGCGGAAAATGCTCTTCGTCGATTTTCTCTCATATGTGAGAGCGAATAATCGGAGCAGGGATTCAATCAGGCAAAAAATGAATGTTTTGTCTAGCAGGAAATTGGCCCCCGAAGCAATGCGCAACAAGTAACAACGGGTTTTTATCGGCATTCTGGGAAAAGCGAATTAATTTTACGGCGAAACGTGCGTATTTGAATGTCGGAACATTTAGTCATATGTTTGTAGGCATTTTTGTAAATTAAATCGATTTGGTGTGTTTGTGGGTTGACGACAGAACGAGATTATTTTTTTGTAAACTCGACCGTAAACTTTTGTTCACATTTTAAGAAAATTTCAGTAATCATTAAATTGGAGAAAATTCAATTATCAAAATTCCATCATGGTCATATTCTATTTTTCGTTTAAATTTTTGAGAGCACAAATCTCAATAACTACAAATAAGGGAACATCCATTAATTATGTCACGCAACAAAGTGAATTTTTAGACCCCGTCTTGTCACGTATTTTGTATGGACCTTTATCATTTTTGTATGGATAGTCGCGTTTCCCCAAACCCCCTCCCTCCTTACTGCGTTACATAATTCATGGCCCTTCTCTAAACTAATTGCCGAGCTCTTATAACTAAAGAGCGAGCACGGAATATTTCAACATGGTTAATTAACTAAAAAATCTCAGGTAGATTGGATAAAAACTAAATTTTCAGGCCGATTTATGCATATAAGGAATGTATCGAATATAAGCTATCCACATACATTTGCGTTGTACGCATGTATTTGTGATGGTTTTTTATGCTCTGAACACTGTGCGAATGCTGTGCGTTTGACTGTCAGCTTTCTTTTCTTTACTTGTTTGTGCGGTACAAATTCTGCGTTTTCAAAATGTCGCGTATTGAAAAGGAAGTGAAAATTAAGGTTCTGGACACATGGCTAAGTGAGAGTGTTCATGCGAGTGTTAAAACCATCCTTAATAAGTTTGGGGAACACTATTCTTTGGATGAGCTACCAGGAAGAGGCAGAAAACCCGGTTCTTCCAACCCGAAACTGGAGCAGAAAGTGGTCTCTCTAATCATGAAGAACAAATCAATGTCAATACGTGATTTGGCCAAAAAAGCAGGAACGAGTGTCGGAATGATCCAGCGTATCAAGAAGACCTACAAGAAGCAGAAAATCTCGAAACAAAGTGCAGAACAGAAGAAGCGAGCAGCAACAAGGGCCCGGAAATTGTATTCGCGTCTTTTGCAGCGTCCGGATGCATGCGTTTTGATGGACGATGAGACCTAGTAGAGGAGGACTCAAAAACCCTTCCAGGTCCACAATACTTTACTGCCGTCGTTGGGGAGGATGTGAGCGATGCGGACAGGTCGATACATGTGGAGAAATTCGGTCGAAGGGTACTGGTATGGCAAGCAATATGTTCCTGTGGTTTGAAGTCAACCAATCTTTACACTACCGGAACTATAAATGCGGAAATCTATCGATCTGAGTGTCTCCAGAAGAAATTGTTGCCTTTATATAAGAAGCATAGTAGGGGAGGATGGTACATAATGCACCGTTTAAGCAATATCGTGAATTTCTAGGTAATTGAAGCTGAAATATAGGAATAAGTTACTTAGTATGGTGCATTACGATGTTTTCGTTGTAGATCAAATGTGATTTTAATTCTAAACGATGGTTTTTCATGATATTTTAAACCTTTTCCAATATGATGCCAAGACGACTTCAGGGTAAAACGCCCGTTTTATTGCTCAATATGCACCCTAAAATTGGGTTAAGACGCACCACAACACTGCACTATGGTACGAATGAACAAATTTCGCGACAAAAATTGATAACTCAAAAACCATTAACTTTATACATATGATGTCTTCTGGAAATTTAATTTAAAATATAAGATCTATCTTTTGATTTGGGAGTGGTGACTAGGTTGGTCCTTTTATACTGATAATAAATTTTCAACTTTTTATTCATATGATTTAGAGGGTTTTTCGCTTGTTCAGAATTGTAGATATTTTAATTTAATGAAACTTTGCATATGTAAATACATAAAAATAATTAGAAAAAATGTACATAAAATGATATAAATAAATGTAAGTAAACAAATGTAAATGTGTTAACACAGACAAACATACATAACACTTGCAGTTTCTTTCATCGATTACGCATTGAACATCCACTTCAAATGTTTCTTATTTGGTAATATCGCCACAGATAGCGCGTATACTCGATTTTCTTACGTTTAACGTTAACACACTACCGCCATCTATTTGGCTTAATCATCCATCACAGTGTGCTGAACAGAACGCGCAGGTGTGTTAGTGACGATGGTTTGTAGTGTCAAATGTTCGATATGTTATGTCTGTTTGTCTGTGATATATTTTTTATTAAAAAAGGAGATGGATTTATATAAAAATATAAACATTTTCATAAAAAAAGTTAATGGTTTTCGAGTTATCGATTTTTGTCGCGAAATTTGTCCATTCGTACCATAGTGCACTGATATATTATGCACCACATTGATGGGGTAGCATGCACCGCTTGTAAAAAGTAAAAACACAGCTATAAAAAGTTACTCATTAGAGGTGTAAAGTTGCAACATATCGCCACGTCCTCCTAGCTCTGTTTGATTGTCAAGCAGCCAATGGCTATAGAATAAAGACGTTGCGCAAAACGTTGTGATATGTTGCCAACTCCTCATTATATACACGCTTAGAAAAAAGTACCCAAAGGAGCAGTTCTATGTAGGTAGCACGTTGGGTTTATTTGTGTTTATCTACCATTGGGTTCAAATTACTTACTTTTGAGTAGAATTTTACCAGAAGTAAGTTTTGTATACCAACATTGGCTTCATACATTTAACCGCTCCACTGAGTATTTTTTTCTTAGCGTGTAGACGTATACATAACGACACAGTGCGTTCTGCCCCAGTTTTAGTTTCGCATGCTTTTGTCTAAATTTTCTGAAAATACATGGAATTAAAGTGAAGTTTTGACACTATCTTGATGTTTTGTTGTGTGCGATATATGTGTAGTGTATTTATTATAAACCATGGATATTAACGCTTGTTAAAAGCTTATTTGAATAACACTATTATTTACATGTGAGTAACAGTCGGGACAATTTCTTCAATTTTGATCATATTTGGTGTATATAGTGCCTTAGCCTACTACCAAATTATGAGTTATGTTGTTTTATTTAAAATTTGATAAAATATAATTCCATTAAATCTATAGTTTTAAAGATTTGAGCATATTTATTGAGTGGGTCGTTCTACCCCACCAGTGCATTTTGTACTGTTCTCCCCTACACCTCCGCTGTTTTGGCCGGATTTAGCGTCGGCTCACTATGCCAAAACCACTCTCAATTGGCTTGAGGAAAAGGGTATAGATTTCGTTGAGAAAAATATCAATCCACCAAATTGCCTCCAGCTTCGACCCATCGAACGTTACTGGGCATCGTGAAGAGGGTCTTCAAGAAGACTGGTAAGGCAGCTGGGAACATGCAGGAGTTCAAAAAAATTTGGGCGACAAAATGCGATGCAACACTTGTCCGGAACTTGATGAAGAGCATTCGATCCAAAGTTCGAAAACTCGTAAAGGAATAACTTAAATTTCATCCGGTCTTCATTATGTTCAAGTTTAACCTCGTACAATAAAGAATCAATTTTTTGTATGAATAAAATATCGGTTTTCAACATAATTTGAAAGAAAGTTTGTGCATAGCTTATTTTCGATACACTCCTTATTGAGCACACTTCACGGAACGGAAGGGTAACTTAAAACGATTCGAAAGTCCGAAAAGTGAAAAATATTGTTGTTAAAAAGGTATCTTGATTTTATTTATTTCTACTCATTTTATTTTAATAGTGTTGAAAAAACGTCAAATCAACGTCGGAACAGGCACATAACCCTTTGTCATACTATCCCATGCAGGATAGGCAAGGGGGGAAATCGGATACTACCGTTCAATGCCCTCCGCTAGTTTTCAAACTTGTATCTTTCAATTTCAAAGCCTGCCGTTGCCCTATACGGAACTATCAATACACTTTCTCTTCATGTCTATTCGTTCTAGCAATAAATTACTATCCACTCCTAACGCTCCGCATGGAGATGAGAAATTATCTGCTTCTGCAAACTTCATCAAAGATCGTTACTTCCGCGCATGGCAGAATACAAAAAAATAACAATCAAAGAATACTGTATTTATTTGTTAAATTTGGAATCAATGGCTCTTCGATAATGAAAAAATCAGTATATTGTTTGCATAAATGTTATCCTTCTTATAGAGCCTTATAAGGAGTGAATCGAAAAGTAGTTTCAAACATTTATTAATTCGAGTGTACGTCAGGAATGAACTTTCTGACTGAATTTGATCTCAGAATGCACTTTTAACATCCCATATTGAAATAAGGACTGCTAACCCATATTGAAATAAGGACTGCTTTTTGATATGTTTAATCTACGTTAATACCTAATTTTACGTAATAGTATATTTGAAACTACTTTTCGATTCACTGCTTAGATATCCGAATCCCATTGAACTCTATAGATTGTTTTTGAAATCAGTGGAATGGAAACATTTAAGGAATAAGTTCCTGTTAGTTGGTTAACAAATCTTCATCATAAAGTTTACATATTTTTGACATAGTGAAAGATGTAAAAAGCAACGTATGGTGAAAATTATTATCTAAAAAATTACAAGAAGTTAACAAATTTTCAATTTTTGAGCTTTTTTCAATTGCTCTTCTTTGTCTTTTTTTACGAGCCAACTCTTTCGTTGAGGCCCTTAACTGTTGCTTTAATAAGCAAGTTGTTGAATTTGTCGCAAACAAGTGTCTTGCACTGAGTCCACACAATATTGAAATTATCAGGTTTGAAAATTTTATCAACTATTCGCGACTTCATTCCTGCTGGGCTTTCACACAGAAAAGTTTCAAAACTTTCAGTAAATATTGCGACAACTGATGTCAGAAATTGCGCTAATGTTTCGCTTGGAGTTTGGTTCCCACTATTTTTTTTAAATTATGCCAAACAATGTCTAGCGCGTCACTTTTTAAATTTTCAATCAATGTGCGTTATGGTGGAAGTGATCCATCCACCAGTGTAGCTGATGTTGTTCTACTGGGGGAAATCAAATTCCTCAAGATATGTATTAAGATCTACAGATGATGATTGGTTTTCTTTTTTTTTTTTCCTAAATCGATTTCACTATTGCATTATTCACTAATTTACATGATTTGAGTGATGACGGCTGTCCGATAACCTGCTCAAAATGAAAATACGTCAGGACGTTTGTTGGTAGCATTAGTAATCCTGATTATGCCAAAAACAAATTCCAAACAATCCTGATTTAGATATAGGCTTTGCATTTCTTCAACCTCGGAGTGTTCTGAAACCTCGTCAAATAACATTCTCATACATCTAATGTTCAGCAACTATCCATCAAGAAACCACGGTTTTCTACTCTGTTTGGGCAAAGGTTTAAACAGTATTTCCTGAAAAAAAAATTCTGGAAAAAAGCACCATAAATAATTTATGATCTTTATCACTCACATAATTTATTTTTACACATTGCTTATCAACGAATCACAGACATTCAAGAGAGCTTGAAACTTATTCGAGAAAATTCCAGTGAGGTGAGTTTTTAGTGATGGGTTTCAAAAAATAATTAATCAATTACTAATAAATTTTCAAAGCAGTGCGTAGTTTACTTATAATGTGCCCGAAATCAGTTTGGTTAATTTTTTGAGGTTCACTTAACGGGAGGAATTGATCATAAAATGTTTTAAAAAATTTATTTGGATATCGAGAACAAAAACAGAGACAATGATTAGTTCGTGTACACACTACTAGAGATTACCTGTGCTTGCTCTCTTTCAATCAAAATTATACTGGTTTGGGTAACGTCAAATATACCGGCGAAAATTACAACATAAAAATCATTAGTCCATGCCATCACAACACTTCGTTTTGAGATATTACCGATTTATTTTGTGATAAACTGATCAATAAATATTATGACTACTAACTCCTTTGATTTGCAAGATTCATTTTAAAAATCTGATGCATTAAAATGTCCGGAACACATGAATATATGTTTGCGATCGTAAGTACCCGAGCCAATGAACTGCAACCATGTCTGCTACGTGTTCTACACCTAACGATCTCTGCAATGAATTATTTATAATACATATACTATAATTCACTTACCTCTTAGCCAGTACAGAGAAGGAAACATTGTTGGATGTTGATGTGCTGAGGCAACTTGCCGTTTTAAGTTTTACTACGCACAATATAATTTTGGTTCGTATTTCAGTCTCGAAAGAACAATTGTTTCGAGAAATGTCATAACAACTAAAATCAAGGGCTGCTAATCACGCAAATAAGGTATCACAAAAACCACGCAAAATCGCAGATGACGTCACTACAATAACACGATGCTTATCATTTGTATGATGTCAGAGCGTGATTCCATGGTTCAACTCAACTCAACTCAACGAAATAACTCAACTCATTGACAAAAATCATAAAGGGATTCCGTGAAAAGGTTCGAAGAAATTAAAAAGGTAATTGCAATTCTCGATAGTGCGAAAAGAGCCATGCCATAGCTAAGGGACTGCGCTATCGTAAAAGCGTGGTAAACGATAATAACTCCAAAAAACTGATTTTTATAATTCAAGTAGGCTAATGCATATCTCTGTCATGGTGGGTAATAAAGTCCTTCAGTACTGCGATTTTGCATAAAGGTACTTCATGATCCTGACACGTGTTTCTCTAAAGAAACCTCTACGGCTTCATTTACTTCCCTGCCGATAATAGGTCAACACACGCCAAAGCCGAATTTTTTTCCCAGGTTATTAAAAAAAAGAGGGGTTTTGATGAAAAATTTGTGCATAACAAAACGTTTTTCCACAGTATTTATTGTTTTCAATACGGTTGATTATCCACTATAACTTGTTCTTAACCAGTTTAGTCTATGTACCATTTTTTCCGAGCTACAATTTTTAAATTAAGGTATATGCTAAAATACATACGTCCGATTTAGCAATTATTTAATCAAAACATAAGATCGGTTTTTATACATCGTTGAATGAGATTTATTTTTTTGGCACAAACATATTTTTATCGATCACATAGACCATTTATCTCGATGATCAAATCAATTTAAATAAGTTCATTAAATGACACATAATAGATTGAGTGACAGTTACAAAGTCCCATCGAGGGGTGTTTGAAAGATGTTTTTTGTAAACATAATCGCACTTCTATACAATATTTCCTGTGCATCAAAATTGATAAAATTTTGGATTTCGTCTTCATTTAACATGTTGATCTACTATTATGTCCTTAAACAACTTCATTACTCTTGAGCCATAAAAAAAAACTCTTTCTACTAAAAAATATAGCTGAGCTTCTTAGTCCAATGCATGGTGAAAATTTCATACAAATTAAAAAAAAGTCTATTAAAATTTAACACACCATCAGATCATTCTGAAATGCTCCTGGATGACATCACACCATAAGGGTCGTTCCACGAAGAACATACCTTCATATAAGTACCTTGCTATTTTATACTAGCACGTCTAAAATGCTGTTTAAGCTTGGTGCACATTAAATTATTTTCCGTGTAAAATGCGTGACTTCAACCGCAAGATGTCGCGGCTAAGAGCAATCAAAATTCTTCAATATTTGGCATTCAAGATATACTTCCGTTCCGTGAATAGGGTCTTGATTGTTAACTATGGTTTTATTGATAAATATACCAACTTTTTATCCTATAAGGTACAGTGGGGTTGGTGTGGGGAAGAGGGTATGTGCCAAGGGTAAGTCGCTTAGAACAGTGTGCCAGCCACGATGTCTCACACACTAGACGAATATGTTTCCTAACAGCGGCACTTTGATTTTCAATCCATACCACATGTGTGGCACACTGAGGCACACTTTTGACAGTTGAGCGTATAGAAATATGAAACCAGCAACCTTGCCAATATACATAGCCTAGTTGCCAGGCACAGCAGAAAATAACAACTTGGGCTGTCAACACATCGGCACCTTCGGCACATTACGGGAACTCCCAGAACATTGCAACGCTTGTTGACACACTCAAAAAAAAAAAAAATAGTACACGAGAAAAATGTTTTGAGCGATCCACCCCTTGGGTATTATCAATAAATTTTCAAATCTACTTGATGTTTTCTACTTGAATTTGTAGGAAAATAAACAATTCTCGGCGAAAGCTAGGTCTCCACCTTATTAAACCAACAGCCCTCAATCCTTATTGTCCTAAGATAACTTTTACGCCCCGCATCAGGATTGGTTGTGCGCCTTTGCTAGAACTAGTAAATTGACTATTTAAAAAAAAATGATGCATGTCATTTGGGTTGAGTTCATATTTTTCATTGAAATTCCCGTAGAATCTCTGAAATTTCAAAACCACATGTGCATGGAATTATCCTCGTCAACAATGCAATTGATACAATGAACACGAAAACGCTGAACAATGTAGAAAAATCCGACACTGACAGCCGAGTCGCGGCTCCGCGGGGGAATGATCACAATGTCGCATTTCCACCGTGGCAAATTCTATTCTCGCAAGTCGCTTGTCCGTCACTTTTCATATAGCTACATATATATATTTTTTTTTTGTTCCATTATCGAGAGAATCAACTTTCCAACTTTTTTTTCTGCCAGCCCAAGCAGAATTTGTCCCCGGGCCTCCGGCGAGCAGCGCCCAAGTCAAAGCATGCCTTTGTATATTTTTCTTCCACCATCACCATAAGAACGGAACGACCGACCGATTCGATCTTGGCGCGATCAGCAATTTTTGTGCGCGCCTCGACCGACCGACCGACCGACGGGTGACGTTCTGGAGCGCGAAGGGACTCGGATTTCTACCGCAGTAGGCAACTATCGGCGGACGGTCTAGTGTGCGCTATTGGGACCCCACAACAGGGAACCTCCCGGGATCAACTGTCACTTCAGTCGTTGTTTGGATCTCGCGGTGGTAATTTCGGTGGATTATTTGTTTGGCGAAGTGTTCCTTCACCGCAAGGATTGGAACAATGTGAGTACAATGTTGCTAAATGTGGTTACAGTGATGCCGTGCCAGTGATTGGAAGATGTTGTGTGGAGTGAGTGGGTTGGAGTGGAAAATTAGGACGATAGCAGATGATTTTGGTAAGTCTTTTGATAATTTTCGTTCAGTAAAACAACTTTCAATCATCGCTTTATCACGCGCCGGATGGCGTTTATCGATTTGCCCTGATTCCGTTTCGCTGTGATACATTTTTTTCCTTCGCCGGTTGTGATTGGTTGGCAAGGTTACTTCGCTATGTATGATTGGCAAACCACATACTAGGTTTGGCGTTTTCCCTATTTTCATGTGAATCAATATTTACTCCATCGCGGAAGTACAGGCTCTCAGGTTTCTTTCGGGCTCTTTTCACCACCAGCTGCAAGTCGCGTTCAATTATTGCCATTTGACTTAATGGAAAAATCATGATTTTGCACTGAAATAGCCCTCAGCTAACTTCGCTCGGACTCGGACTCGGACTCGAGCTCCCATTCAGCAAGTAACGACCGAAGAGGTTGAATTAATCTAGCTGCGGTGAAATGCCTGAATCGGACAACAGCGCGGCCAAGTAGGAAGAACATGTGATAGAAAGAGATCAATTAGATAATCCCCTGAATCGCACCCCGGTCTGAGGGGTATTATTTATGACACCCTCTCAAAGCGAATGCAAGCGGTACAACTTCGTAATCCAATCCCTGAAGAATAACAATAACAAACTCGATCATAATTGCCCACCCAAAGCCGACCGCATCGATTGCAATGGTCGTCTCAATTGGGTGTTCGATAAATCCTTTATCGCCATAAATTGCCTCGAATAATCCTCCTGCTCTTTTGCCCCGGATGAGAACCGAAGTTCGTATCGAAAGCGGAAGTGAAGCCAACGGCATGCATGGTAAATATTTTCCGCAACATAAACCGACATTCTTCACCCGCCTTAGCCACAGCGGAAGATACCTACCAGGACCTAGTTCTCCTCGTCTGCCGGCGCCGGCAGAGGATGCTTGATGGCACTCACTTCATCTCTTCGCCTTCCGCTCTGCCGTTCTTGATTGGAAATGTTTGGAAGCTATTTATTTTTGGCACTTCACCAGAATGTTGCTCATTTGGGGCTTCCTTTTGCCAATATGCCGTGGCCTGGTGCCGTTTCGCAGGAGGAAAACTACTAGCACAGACAGGACGATTTAACTCGAGCTCTTTCGCGATGTAAGTCAATAGGGGTGCCTGATTTGGAGATGCTGTGAGTTGCTATTTTTTCGGAAATTGTTATGTACAATTCGATTACGGTAGGCTTGGAAATAAGATGACGAATTCTATTTAGCTCGTTTATTCTATTTTCAAAGTGATAACGAATAACGATTAGAAAATGGAAATTCTCTTGCTATTCTAAATATTTGAACGCATTGTTTGTTGTGAATTCACGTTAATTTGTTGTGAATTTGCTATATTTTGGTTATTTTAAAAATAGCTCCGGTGGAAAGAATCAAATTTCGAGAATTTTGAACAGTTAAAGGAATCATCAGAGTTCTAAAGGCAACCTTTTTCTTTCGTTAATAGCCGTAGGAACGCAAAGAGAAAGTCGACGAAGAGAATCTCTCAATGTGACTTAGGCCTAATGCATTGTTCAGCTTGATTTTTAATTTTTTTTTTTCGTTATCGTTATTCGAAACTTCGAAAGAAACTTCCTCAGAGTAGTCTCATTTAGACAGCTTTACGACGAATTAGTTTATTTTGAATTTAAACTAGTTTTAGATCAAACACTTGTAAATGATTTCTTACGGCAACTTAACTGGTGGTCTACTTTTGGCTTAAATTTATAGCCTTCTTGAAACAGTCTGAATATAAAGACCACCTAAAAATAGTATAAAAACCATGGTCGCGTTTGCCACTGTTCAATCCAAAGATCTATCAAAACGTCTCAAATCAGAACAAACGCATACACGGAAACTAATAAGTAATTAGTATTTATGACAGCCCCTGCATTTTCATCTCGTAGAAAAAAGTAGCACATATAGACGAATCCAACTTGAAAAAAAGAAAAAGACACCGAGTGGTGAGAAATCTGAAAACTCCTATGTTAAAGTATAGGACGAAAATTTTAAAATGTCTGAAAAATCCAAAACTGCACAATAGGGGCATTACTTTTATTTTATTTTTGTTTTGCTGAAAATGTGTTTATTGAGTAGTTTTGGATTTTTCTTCCATCATTCAACAAACCACTTTTAATTACAACTTAATTTGAATTTTGTAGAAGTATTTTAAAATTATCGTCCTATACATTAACATGGGAGCTGTCAGATTTATCACCTCGGTGACTTCTTCTTTTTTCAACCCGGATTCGTCCACTGCAACTGAGTTTTTGGTAAACAGAAGTAGGTCATTATTCCCCGCTACAGCGGTTCCGTGGTTCCAACTTAGAATAGACGCGGCCAAAAATAGCCATTTTAGAGTTTCTTTGTAAAATCATGTATCTTTAATAATTATTGGAGCGCTTGGTTCAAACTTGATGTCAAAAAAACCTTGCAGTAATAACTGAACTTTTTATCCCTCTTACAAAGAAAAGTGTTCAAGTGTTCAACCAATAAAAGTTTTTGTGGTCCGAAAGAAAGCTTTTGAATATTTTTGAAATCGGTCAACTTTTTCTGAAAATATCGCCGGGAAATGTTTTTTTTTTCAATAATTTGATTACATCTTTATAATACATTAATACGAGATTAATTACAATAGCTTCATTTAAATGAACTTTGAATCCATCGCACTAATCAGGTGTATTGCGTGACTCGCGGTTCTACACGCAGAAGTAAATGTAACCTAACGTGAAATCACATTAAAGTGAACTTCAAGGACTCTTTGTAGTTATTTTAGGTGTAAGGGACAGTAGCCAAGCAGGCTTAGGCTAAAAACCAATTAAATAACGAAAATAACAAAGTTTATTGTCTGGATATTAAAATAGGTGGATAACATTAGATATTTCAACCTTATACTCTAAGTGAAATAACTATAAGGACAAGACTTAAAAAGTTTTCATTGAGTTTATAGTTTCTGTTACCTAAGTTTTTGGTCAATATTCTAGAATTTACATAAAACACTGCTCACTGCTCAATTTGTTAACGATGCAAACTTTAAATTAATTATTGAAAATAAATTCCAATTCTTCCGCAGGAAATAAGGATAAGGACAAACTTAAAATTTCAACAAAAACGTAAAAATCAAATAATCTCGAAGATTAACAAGATCTTACGAAAAATTCGAACGAACCCCTGGAAAATGCAAAAGAGCTTCCGAATGATTCAGAAGAACTAACGAAAAAATCATAAGAACTTAAAAACACAGCTTTCGGGAAGTTCGCAACAAATTTCGGGAAAATATAACGTAATTCTGATAAATTCGGTAGAATTACCGAGATAATCCGAATAACATCGGGGAAATACTCAAGAACTCTCGGTAAATTTAAAAAAAATCCGCGAAATTCTTCTCTTCAGGGAAATTTGAAAGAAATTTTGTGAAATTCTGAAGAACTTCTGGGAAATTCAGAAATTTTTTTGTAAAAATCAAAATATCTTCCGAAAATTGCAAACGGGTTTTCGGGAAATTCAGAAATTCTTTCTTGAAACATCCCTAAGAACAAAAATTCAAAAGTATCTTCTGGTTATTCATGAAAATTTCAAGAAATTATATTAAAAACTCGAATGAACTTTTTGTAAGTTCCAATCATTTTCCGAAAAGAAAAAGAAAAGTTCAGATAAACTTCCGAAAAATTTATCAGAGCTGCCAAGTAGTTCAAAATCAACTTCCACCAAATTTAAAAGAACTTCCGAAAAAATCGAAGGAACTTCCCGGAAACACGAAGAACTTCTGAAAAATTCAAAAGAAAATCCGGGAGATCCGAAAATCTTCGGGGAAATTGAAAATAACTTTCGTGAAGTTCTGAAGAACTTTTGTGAGGTTCAAAACATCTTCCAAATATTCCAAACGAATTTCCGGGAAATTCTAAGGTTTTTTCTATCAACTCTAAGGAACTTCCAATAAATTCAGAAAAACTTTCGGGTAATTCAAGAAACTTCCGACTTATTCAAAAGAAATGGTTTGTTTAAATCTGGGAAATTTAAAACAACATCCAAAAAAGTTCTAAGCCTTCCGAGAAATTCAACTGCTATGAAATTTGAAGGGTCTTCCAAAGAATTCTAGAGAACTTTTGAGACAGTTGAAAGAACTCCCGGAAAATTCAAAAGAACTTCCGGTTAAGAAATCAAACAACTTTCGTTTGAAATTTAAAATCTCTCGAAAAGTTTCACAATAAAAACAATTTTGGGTGAGTCCTACAGAACTTCCGGGAAATTTGGAAGAACTTCTGGGAAATTAAAAATTAATTTTTCGGGAAGATCAAAAGCAATTCCGGGATGTACACAAGAAATTCCGGATATTCGAAAGAATATCCGAGAAACTCAGAAGAAGCATCGAGAAATTAAAACGAGCTTTCGAGACATTCAAAAGAATTTCCAGAAAATTGAAAAATATATTCATAAATTAAAAAAAAAACCTTAGGGGAGTTCAAATAAACTTCCAAAATATTTAAAGAAATAATTTCAGAGAAATTCAAAATAAATCTCACAGGAAATTCAGAGAAATATTAGATTTTTAAAAGATCTGCCAAGGAATTAAAAAAAAATCTTCCCAGAAATTGAGACGAGTTTTGGAAAGCTCAAAA
The DNA here is from genome assembly GCA_034211315.2 of Aedes japonicus. NCBI lineage: Eukaryota > Metazoa > Arthropoda > Insecta > Diptera > Culicidae > Aedes > Aedes japonicus. Next base: position 87,661 of record JASCZW010003951.1, read on the forward strand.
TAAATTCGGGCAGATTCAAATAAACTTACGGTGAGACCGAAACAAAAACAAACGGAAATTTTAAATGAGTAAGGTAAAAAAGTTTGAAAGAACTTTCCCATAGTTTAAAGAATTTCGAGAAAATTAAAAAATTTTCAAGGAAGTACAGACAAAAATACGAGGAATGGAAAAGAACTGCTAGAAAATTCAAAAGCACTTCAGGTGAGTTCTAAACAACTTTCGAGAAGTTGCTTTCAGAAAAATTAAAAAAATATAACTTTCGGGAAATTCATCAGAGTTTTCAGAAAATGTTCAAGAACTTCTGGGATTTTTTAGAGAATTGCTGGGAAATTTAAAATAATACTTCCGTGATGTCCAAAAGAAATAACGGATGCTCCAAATAATTTCCGATAAGTTGAAAAGAACATACGGGAAGTTCAGAAGAACCTCCGAAAAGTTCGAATGATCTCCCGATAAATTCAAGAGAATATTCATGAAATTTGAAAAACTACCGGGAAATTTAAAAGAACTTCCAGAAAACTCAAACGAATTACTGAGAAGATCTTTCGTGAAGTTTAAATGAACTTCCGGTAAGGTCGAAAGAAATTTGGGTTGGTTCAAACAAACATGCGGGAAGCTCAAAAGAACTTCCAAAAAATTCAAAAGAACTTTTGAGAATTTCCAAAGGACTTCTGGGAAATTCAAAAGCTCTTCGAGAAAGTTAAAACAAAATTGAGAAGTTCCAAAGAACTTTAAAAAACTTATCAGAAATTTCGAGGTATGCAAAAAGACTTCCAAGAATTAAAGAATTTCCCGAAAATTGCAGAAGAACTCATAAGAGTTCAAATGATCTTCCGAGATTTACAAAAGGCCTTCTGAGAAATTTGGATAAACTTTCGGGAAGGTAAAAAGAAGTTGCAGGATGTTAAAAAAAAATCCGGGAACTTTCGGTAGGTTCGGAAGAACCTCCGGTTAATTCAAAAGAAGTTCAGAAGAATTTACGAAAAGTTCAGAAGAACTTCTGAAAAGTTCAAAATAACTTTCAAGAAAAAAACTTCAAAGAAAAATGAAAGCATTTTCGGATGTTCAATAGCACTTCCAAAAACTTCAAAAGAACATGCGGGAAATTGAAATCAGAGAATAAAAAAAAAACGTCCAGTTTGTTTAAAAGAACATCCAAACACTCAAAAGAACTCTTGAGAAATTCAAAAGAACTTTCGGGAAGTTACAAAGAACTTCCAGGAAGCTCGGAAAAAATCCGGGAACTTTGGATAGGTTCAAATAAACTTTCGCTTAGTTCAAAAGAACATCCGTAAAGTTCAAAAAAGCTTCTGAAATTACTTACAGAAGCTCAGGGAAATGAAAAAAATATGATCAATATAGGTAAGTTCAAAAGAACTTTGAAAAATTCATCTGAAATTCCGAAATATGCAAAAGATCCTCCGAGAAATTCAAAAAGCAACAATATAAGAACTTCCAGAAAATTGCAAAAGAAATTCAAAAAATCTTCCGAGCTGCTCGAAAGGCCTTCTAAGAAATTTGGAAGAACTTCCAGGAAGCTAAAAAAAATCTGGGAAATTTCGGTTGGTTCATATTAACCTCTGGTAAATTCAAAAGATGTTCAGAAGAATTTCCGTAAAGTTAAAAATGTCTATTAAGAAGTTCAGAAAAACTTTCATTAAAAATGAGAGAATTTTCGGATGTTCAAACGCACTTCCAAAAAATTCAAAAGTACATCTGGGATACTTGAAAAAATAAAAACCTTTCTGAAATTCGAACGAAGTTCAAAAGAAACTTCGAAAAGTTCAAACGAACGTCCAAGACGTTCAAAAGAACAAATGAAATAAAAACATCCAGGTTGTTCAAAAGAACTTCCAAGCAACTTAAAAGAACTTCAAAAGAATTTCCGGTAAGTTAAAAATAACTTCCAGGAAATTCGTAAAAAATCCGGGAACTTTAGGTAGGTTCAAATGAACTTCCGGTAAGTTTAAAAGAATTTTCGAAAAGTTCAAAAATTACTTTCATGAAGCTCAGAGAACTTTCATGAAATATGAAAAATGTCCGAATGTTCAAAAGCACTTCCTAAAAAATTTAAAGAACATACAGGAAATTCATAAAAACTTCTAAGAAATTCAGAGGACCTTCTGCGAAATTCAAAAGAACTTCCGGAAATTTCAAAACATAATACGCCCGAGAAGTTAAAAAGAACTTCCGAGAAATAAAAAAAAATCTGGTAGATTCATAAGACCTTCCGGTAAGTTCAAAAGAACATCCGGGAAGTTCAGAAGAACCTGCGAATAGTTCGAATGATCATCATGAAATTTTAAATAGCTTCCGGGAAATAAAAAAAAGGTTCCGGAGAGTTCAAGTGACCTTCCAATATATAAAAAAACATCTGAAAAATAAAAAAAACTTTGGAACAATTCGAAAGAACTTAAGTGAAATTCAAAACAACTTTCGAGAAGTTACAAATTCCCCCGGGAAATTAAGTAGAAATGAAATGAAATTTAAGAGATCTTCTAAAAAGGAACATCTTGTTATTTCAAAAGACACTCCAGGAAGTTTCAAAGATTGTTCAAGATATTCAATAGAATTTCCTGAAGTTCCAATTAGAATTAATTATATTAATTAGAATTAATGAAAAGTCCTTCAAATATTCAGAAAAATTCAAAAGAACTTCCAGGAAACTCAAATAAATTTCTGAGAAGATCTTTCAGGAAGTTCAAAAAAACTTCCGGTAAGGTCAAAAGAACTTTCGGTTGGTTCAAACAAACATGCGGGATGCTCAAAAGAACTTTCAAAAAAAAAAATCAAATGAACTCCTGAAAATTTCAAAAGGACTTCCGGGAAATTCAAAAGCACTTCCAGGAAGTTAAAAAAATTGGGAAGTTTAACCTCTGGGAAGTAGAAAAGAAGTTCCAGGAAGTTAAAAAATCTGAAATATCGGTAGATTCGAAAAAATCTCCTGTTAATTCAAAAGAAATTCAGAATAATTTCCGAAATATTCAAAATATCTTTCAAGAATTTCAGAAAAACTTTCAATTAAAATGAAAGAGTTTAAAAATGTTCAAAAGAACTTTTAAAAAATTCAAAAGACCATCCCGTAAATTTGAAAAAAAAAACTTTTGAAATCTTCGAAAGAAGTTCAAAAGAACTTTCGGAAAGTTCAAAAGAACTTCCAATAAGTTCGAAATAATACCAGGGATGAGCAGAAGAACTTTCAAGAAGTTAAAAGGATCGTCCGAAAAGTTAAAAAGACCATCCGAGATGTTCAAAAGAATTTCGAAAAAATCAAGCGGATTTAAAAATAAAATGAAGGTTTGCGAAGCTTGAAAAAATAACTTGAGAGATAAAAAAGAAAAATCCAGTTCGTTCAAAAGAACTTTCAAATACTCAAAAGAACTCCTGAGAAATTCAAAAGAACTTCCGGAAAGTTTCAAATTCCTTACAAGAAGTACAACATACAGAAAATTCAAAATAACTTCTTAGAAATTCAAAAAACCTCCTGCAAAATTCGAAAGAACTTCCAGGAATTTAAAAAAAAAGCATCCAAGAAGTTAAAAAGAACTTCCGAGATGTTATAAAAATTCTGGTAAGTTCAAAAGACCTTTCGAGAAGTTCATAAGATCTTCCTCTATTATTACTTCATTATCATAACTTGATTATTATAACTTCTCAGGGAGTTCTTTTAAATTTCTAAGAGAACTTCCTAGAAAGCCATAATAATAGCCGGAAAATTCAGAAGATCTTCAGGGAAATTCAAAAGAACTTCCGGAAAATTAAATAGACCACCTGGGGTGTTCAGAGGTACTTTAGAAATGTTCAAACGAACGTTCAAGAAGTATAAAAGAATGTTTGCGAAATTTGATAGAAATACAGGAAGTTAAACAAAAACATCCAAGAAGATCAACAGAACTTCCAAAAAATCAATAGAACTTCAGAAAAATGTATCAATGTATTTACACGAAATTCAAAGGAATTTCTATGAAATTGGAAAGATCTTCCAGGACGCTACGAACTTCCAGGAAGTTCAAAAGAATTTCCAAAAATTTCAAAAGAACTGCCAGGTAGGTTCAAATGAACTCCCGGTAAGTGCAAAAGAACATCCGAGAAGTTCAAAAGATCTAAAGATGGATTCAAAAGAACTTCCAAAAAGTTCGAAAAACTTGTAACTAAATGTGGAAAAGACTTTCAGGGAGTTAAAGAAAATAACTTCTGGGAAGTTCAAAATAAGTTCCAAAATTTGAAAAGAATTTCTGTGAAACTCAAAAGAACTTCCGGACAATGGAAAAGAACTTCTGAGAAATTCAAGAGCACTTCCGAAAAGTTCAAATAAACCTCCGGTAGGCTCAAATGAACTTCTAGTAAGTTTAAAACAACTTCCAAAAAAATTAAAACAACTTCTGTGCAACTCAAAAGAATTTCTGGAAATTGAAAAGACCTTCCGGGAAATTTAAAATATTTTCTGAAAAATTCAATTTGTAATTACTTTTGGGAAGTTCAAATAAAGTTTCGGTAGGCTCACATGTACTTCTATAAGTTCAAAAGAACAAATAAGAACTTCAAATGTACTTTCGAGAAAATCGAAAGAACTTCCTGGAAATTCAAAAAAAAAGTAAGAAGCTCAAAAGAATTTCTAAGAAATTCAATAGAAACTTTCAGAAAACTCAGAAGATTTGCTGATAAATGAAAAAAAAAAAATCATTCCTTAAAAACTCCCGGGAAATTCAATAGAACTTCCAGAATATTCAAAAGAACTTTCGGGAAATTCAAAACAACTTCCACGATATTAAAAAAAAAACTTCCGCAAAATTTTAAAAGATCTTTCGAGTAATTCAAACAAATTTCCGGTCATTTCAAATCTTCCGAGAAATTAAAAAAAAATCTGTGAGTTCTTAAACTTTAGAGAAATTAAAGAAAACAACAACAACAAATCTCGTGGAAAATTCAAAAGAACTACCGAGAAGTTCAAACGAAGTTCTTCAAAGCATAAAAGCGGGAAATTAAATAGAACATTCCATCTTAAAAAGTCAAGAGAACATCTGGTAAATAAAAAAAACTTCCGAGAAGTTCCAGGATATTCAAAAGAACTTCCAAGATGTTCAAATGATCACCCGAGCAAAAGATACTAAAAATTTTAACCTGGTCAAACACAAAGCAGATCTCCGCAATTATTAAACTTGAGATGAACAAATATAAATCCATAAAATTGATAAATACTTTGATGTGTTGTGGAACGAATGTTTTACCTAGAATATACTCCTGATTAAGTAAGCAAAAACCGGATAAAAAATTGCAGTTCCACAAAGAATGCAACTCCCCCTTTTCGCACATGTCGGTCAAAAGTTTCCCCAAATTTGGGAATTTATTCGTCCTGGCTGGCTGATGGTTGTTTGTTAGCCCGCATCAGCGCAAAACCTGCCTGCAAACAGGAACGTGATAAAGTTATAAATGCCACCCGAGAGCTCAGCGTTGCATTCGGGCACTTTATGCTGCGGCATCTCGAAACGAAAAGAAAAGCATAACTATGGCAACGAGCAATGTGGGACAAATCTTCATGAACGCAGGGTGGGATGTAGTTTTTCCTCGTCTCTATTTCTTGAAAACTGAAAGATGTCGTTTCGGAGGAGAGGGCCGCTGCTGCAGTGCAGACATTTTCCACGCCCTGAGCAGGCGAAGAAATGATAAACAAACACACTAGACTCTTGTATTTGTACGAAAGCAGAACAAATTGGAACTGTGCCGGCGGAGAATGCTTAATTTATAGTCTTGGATTGTTAGCTGTTTGCGTTATTAGCGTCGGGACGGATTTTCATCCATCATTGGATAAGGGGCTGTCGTAATTGAAGTTTCAACATTAGATGAAAAACCGTCATCAATCGTTGGCGTTGAAACGGAATTAATATCATTAATTCCATCAGCAACTAACGAAGCGAATGGTTATTTCTCTATTTAATCTCTATAATGGCTGAGTGTCGGTCGCAAATAATTAGTATGTGTTTGAGATTTGCCTCACTTGACTGCTGCACGATTTGGTTGGATGTTATTCTGCAAACATCGTCGCCATCAACAATCGCGGGAATGTTCGACGCTGGGATAGACATGTCAGTGAAGATATGTTAACAATAGGTATCAAACATAAAGCCTGTCCACGTGAAATTTCGGACACCAAAATAAGAGCATTTTTTATTTCTCAAAAATAGAAATATATCTACAATACAAACAGTCGATTAAGATGTTAAACCTTGTTTCTATAAAATTCTCGAACTTTCTGTGGTACACCCGCCATCAGATTCCGTACGGTATCCTCAGATACGTCCGTCGTGACAATTCTCCATTTCACTTGAACTCATCGGTACAATTAGCTTTCTTCTTAGTGTCGAAGAGTGTCCGCTTAACTAGAGCCCAGTGCTTTTATATTCGGCGAAGTTCTGGACAGTTTGGTGGATTGGCTGTTTTTGGCACGTATTTGACCTCTTGTAACTTATACCATTCCAGGACGGATTTCGCATAGTGACAAGAGGCCAAAACAGAGCTGGAGAGTCGAGGCTTCTGATAAGTGGTAGCAACCGCTTTGGCAGACATTCTTTCTCTCATACATCCTTATTGATGGTGCCGGTAGAGTCGAAACTTCTTGTTCATTTGTCGGGAGCATACTTTTCGATTTGTTTCACTTCCAACCTTCCGATCCACAGTCAAGCGCAGGTCAAATGATTTGCAAACACAAAACACGGTACTTTTCGGTAGTTTTAGTTTCTTGGCGTGATCGCGTACGGATAAATTCGGATTTTTCTGCCGTTCTTACAAAATGCGTTTGCGCACTTCCACTTGCAACTGCAACTAGCGATTTGAAATTGGTTCACTGTTGTAGAACCCCTTGGTACGAAGTACACCTTGAAGCCAGCACCTTGCTATACATATTTGCGCCTTTGTTTTGATTTGCTGTCTTATTTTGACAAAATATTTGAAAGTGTGTTCGTGTGAGTTCATTATTAGGAGCGCATTGTAAAGCTTGGGACCGACTGAGCCAAGAAAAAAAACGTTTTTTTTTCCGGGACCTACTGGTCTTAGACTTAGTCTATCATTTTACTGAATGTGACATGAATGTAAATACGTTGTACCACGAAATAGAGTGGAGAGTTTCAGCTGTCATGTAAGTGAAACGTTTGAGCGATCCCTGAAATAATTCAAAATCTACTCTGAGGAAAAAGTTTCCGAAATTAAAAGTGGACTGGCTTTAGGATATTTGATGGTGGTTTGTCCACTGCTCTAGTTAAGAGCTTGCACTGAAAAATTTTTGACGGCAGCCATTACCTTAAAATTTAGAATGAATAAAACTCAGAATCTGTACTATATATTGAACATTTCATCACATCAGCTTATATGCCTACTTGCTGTGAGCATTCTGATGGAATTCGATTCGATGTTCATTAACTAACAATAGAGATAAGTAGATTTGAAATAGCAAGGTAAGCTTGCAAGAGAGAGATTAAAGATAGGAAGAAATACATCGAGCAACAATTCACCTTAAGCGCATCAGTTTCAAATCAAGTACTCAAATGTTTCCTATTACACAAGTAAATTAGTATGATTGATGATTTTCAGTAGTTTTATGAGGTATTTTAGCGAATTTGTATGTTTTGAAGGTGTACAAAAACTCTACTTATCAGCGCCATTACACCTCTCATTAGGGCTAACATTTACTCAATCATCAGAGAACTGCTTGGCACGTTTAGATCTGTTATGCTTTACAACATATAAAGAAATATTGTAAACATCATGCCTGCACACACTTTGTATCAGAATTATTGATTTAATTTATGTAATTAATGCAATTCGTTGACCTCAATGATGGTTTGTCCGATGTGTTGATGGTGGCTTGTTCAGCTGGTTCCTATGGTGACCACTTGGCGCGCAGCGATTTGTATATGTTTTCTTTTGCACGCAGCAGAAGTAAAGTTTTTCCGCTTTAAGTGTTGTTCGTTTTAAAAATGACTCAGAAAATGTAATATTCGGAGGCCTTCAAAAGGCTTTATCGGATGTGAAGGAAAAATTGTTAACAGGCGGTAGTGCTAGTAAAAAGTACAACATACCCAAATCAACCCTGTTGTTGAAGTTAGAAGGGAAAAAAATGCAAGAGGTACGACAATGAAGCGACTTAAAGTGCTGATCTGTGTAGTAAATAAGACTATAGCATAACATTACATATGAAAATGATAGCAAAAGTAAATAAGCAAGAATTCTCCGCTGAACTGTATTCTATTTGGCAGTTGGCTGGTGTAAAATTTCACGCGAAAGCTTTCAAATAAATTATAGCATGATGCACGGTTAATGTACACAACGAAATGTCGTGGGTAAAAACTATAAATGCTATCAAGAAAAATAAAAGAGTTGGAACGCACTTAACAAAACGCATAATGTTAGCCTGTCTCTACCGGATATGCCGAGAGCTTTACAGGGGGAAAAATTGCAGCGTGAGGAAAGCGGATTCATTCAGTTATCTCACTTTGTCGAGTACTGTCGCGAGTAAAATAAGTCTCGTCGAAATGTTGGAATACGACAATCTGGAGAAACAAGTGGCTGCTATACTTTGTGCTGCTTCTGGCTGTCCAAAACCGACAAAGGAAATTTTGGATGCTGCAAAAGATCTTATTTCTCTGGACGAATAAAAATATTACGGAGAAAATCCAACCTATGTGATTTATTTTTTTAGCTTTTATTTATCATGAAGTTATCCGACAGATTTAATCGAAATGTTTGGTCAGTGCAATTTTATATCTTTTATCAATTTTTAAATTCACACGCTCCTTAAACCAAAGCATGCTTGAATGTTTTTGAATAATTTAAATTTTATATCACGACTTATGTTATTGTTAGTAGTCATTTGCAATGAGGGGTCATCCAGTTTTCTTTTACGTGGCATAATGTTACCCTAGCCGGAGTTATAATACTAATGGTATAGAAATTGCACTTTTATGTTTTGCAATAGCTATATGAACCGGCACCCTAAAATCTCTAAACGGTTACCTGAAGCACTGGGCAAATCGTCTGCCCTACTAACGATCAGCTGAAGGCATATTTTGACTTTTTGTATAGTCAATTTGAAAAATCCGGAAAGTTTGAGGTATTGAATTAGCAATCATCTTGGCAGTACCTTCAACCTCATTTCGAACACCAGCTCCTAATAACCTGAAGACACCAGCAACAACAACTAAGAAAAAAAAACTCGGCAAAGAAAAGGCCCGAAAGTGATCTAGGGCGTTATGTCAGATTTGCAGATTATTACCGAGATTGAAAACCGAGACTTGAAGGATTTACCAAAGAACATAAAAAAGATGAAGAGGCCAAGAGCAAGAACGCAACATGAAGCTGAACGAAATGGAAGCAAAATTGATTGCAGAAACGAAAAATTTTAAAGCTACAAGAAATCAACTGAAATTTCTTGAATTTCTAAAGAAATTCCGTGAAATTTAAAACGTTTCCAAAAAGTCATAAGAACATCTTGTTATTTCAAAAGATACTCCAGGAATTTTAAAAACTGTCCAAGATATTCAATAGAATTTCCAGGAAATCCAGAAAACTAATTAAGAGTTCCTATAAACTTCCAGGAAATTCAAACAAACATCTGAGAAGATCTTTCGGTACGGTCTAAGGACCTTTGATGGTTGAAACGTACATCTGGGAAGCTTAAAAGAACTTCCGAAAAATTCAAAGAAGAACTTCCGAGAAAATCAAAAGCACTTCCAGGAAGTTAAAAAAAGATCAAAACAACTCAACAGAAAAAAAACTCAACAGAAATTCCAATAAATACGAAAGATCTTTATGAGAAAATCAAAATAACTTCCAATAATTTAAGAACTTCCCAAAAATCGCGAAAGAACTAACGAAAATTCAAAGAATCGTTCGAGTTGTTCAAAAGGCCGTCTGAAACATTTGGAATAACTTCCGGAAAGTTAAAATAAAATTCCAGGAAGTTAAAAAAATCCGGACGCTTTCGGTAGGTTCAAATGAACCTACGGTAAATTCAATAGAACATCTGCAATGTTCAGAAGAACTTCAGAAAAGTTCAAAAGAACTTTCTAGAAGCTTAGAAGACCTTTCAAGAAATACGAAAGAATTCCGGATGTTCAAAAGTATATACTTCCAAAAAATTCAGAAGAACATCCGGAATTTTTTTTTTTCAGAAACTAGAAAGAATATTTGGGAAGTTCAAAAGATTTTTTTTGGAATTTCAAAAGAACTTCCGGTAAGTTCAAAAGAATATCAGGGATGTGCAATAGAACTTTCGAGAACTTCAAAAGGTCTCCCTGGAAGTTAAAAAGACCGGGATGCTCAAAGGAAACGTTCAAACGAACGCCAAAACGATTAAAAGAAACGGAAAATCTAAAAGTTCAAAAGTAATCAACTGAAATGTCTTGAAGCTGAGGCAGCTGAAGAAAGAAAGGAGGTTGCAACAAAAGGGAAAAATATTTCCTTGTCAAAGAAAAGCAAGCAACTCATTCCCCCGGATTCTGAGTCTCAAGTAAAGTGTGCCGTAAGCAATCATATTTCCTTTAATTTGTTAATTTTTCTAACTTTAAATTGATTATACAGATCGATTGATATGTAACAAATCATCATTGGTTGTTTAACTTGTCGTTTTTATCGAACTTGTATATCTTTTTTTTATTGTCGTATCTTGCATGAAATGCTAGTACCAATGATTCTTTTCATGTTTCGATCCAAACAATTCTCATCACTGTAAATGCCTCATCCCTATACTGAACAACAAATGGATAAAAAAAAACGCAGTATCGTGAAAAATGACACGTTTTTTAGAACAATTCAAACATCTTCATATCAAACTCTCCATCGGGGGTGGACATCTTTTTATTTCCATCACTGTCAATGCCAAAAACCCGTAGTAAACTTTAATTGGGTCCAGAAAATAACAGTAAAATAAAAAAAAACAACAAAACCATTTTATAAGGAGTGTATCGAAAAGTAGTTATAAACTTCCAAATAATAAAATAGGCATGAAAACATGGTTAAAATTAACATACTATTTCAGTTTATTATAGCTTAACATGTTTACAAAAGATCCAAACGGAAAAACTAGTCATCATGTTCATTTCTGTACAATGCCCGTACCTTTGATTTGACCACCTGCCATCAAATTCTGCACAGTGACCTTTGTGCACTTCCTGGATGCTGCTGCCCAATTTTTCTTAAAATCGGTCATGTTTTGGGACACTGTACCATCCTTCTTAAATATACGCTTGACTATTGCCCAATAGCGTTCGATCGGTCGCAACTGGGGACAGTTTGGTGGGTTGATGTCTTTTTCTACGAACTTGATGTTATTCTCCGTCAGCCACTGTAGAGTGGATTTGGCGTAATGTGCCGATGCCAAATCTGGCCAGAAGAGAGGAGGGACTGGTGCTTTCTATACAATGGTAGCAACCTGTTCTTCAAACATTCCTTTGATAAATCTCAGCATTTATAGTTCCTTTTGTATAGAAAATTGAAGAACGCAAGCCACATGTGCAAATAGCTTGCCAAATGAGCACCTTCTGACCGAATTTCTCCATCGCAACAGTCGTATCTGCGGTTGGCACACGTTCCCCAACAGATTTAGTATAAAACTGCGGCCCCGGTAGCGTTCTTGAATCTTCTTTAACGTATGTTTCGTCATCCATCAAAATGCACTGGTCGACATTGTCCAAAATGCAGCTGTACAGCTTTCGAGCCCTGGTTTTGGCACGAGACTTTTGTTCCGGAGTTTGTTTGGGCACTTTCTGCTTTTTGTACGTCTTCAAGTCATTCCTGCGCTTGATTCGTTGAATCATTCCGATGCTGGTCCTGAACTTCTTGGCTGGATCGCGAGTAGAGGCAGATTTGTTCCGTTGAATATAATCCACAACTTTTTGGTCCAAATCGGGGTTGCTGGAGCCGGGTTTCTGGCCACTTCTTGGTAAATCCTTGAGGGAGCACTCCTTACCAAACTTTTCGATGATGCGTTTTTACACTTGCCGGGTGAACATTTACTCTTTTCGCAATCTGGTTGTAAGTAACACCCTTTTCGGTGCACCAAGTGTGCAGAATTTTCTTTTTAGTCTCAAATTCAATTCGCGACATTTTGAATACAACTTTATCAACGGAAATGAATGAACCGAATAATCATTTTTGACATGTAAACAAAGCAAATGGCGCTTACACGCTAAAAATATATACAGTAGTTTATGCGTAATAACGCATCGAATGTTTATAACTACTTTTCGATACACTCCTTACTTAAGATTTCAAACCAATTTGCTTACCGAAATCGACATCTGGGGTGAGCATCTTTTTATTTTAATCACTTTAAATCCCATAACACTGTAGCCATTCATACTCGAACAAATCATTTCAAATTTGTTGTGAAAAATATCAAATCTTATCACGTTCGAATCGTCTTGCTTAGTTCCGTTGCCTAGTCAATTTATTGTTACATTCAACCTGACAGCTCGACTGGCAATCCATTTTCCTTTACCAATAAACACAAATCTGTAGGCGCCATCTGTTCGGTTATTGCTACTTTATATCTTAAGGAAGCCATGCTTTAACACAGGTAAATGAGATGAAGTCGAGCGTCTGTCTTCGCTGTAGCTATACTTTAACTAAGTCGGTGTTTTCACAGTAAACTTGAGATAGTGGGAAATGCTAAGTTTCATATAAAATTGCAAACATTTTAGTTTACCGTGGGCATCTTTTTATTTCCATCGCTTTAAATGCCAAAGCCCTGCACGGTCGTTTGCAAAAACCCATTAATGGGTAAAAAACACCCATTTTCGTTAGTTGGCTGTTTACATGAAAAAATGTGCCAGCTGAGGCTCCAAAATGTTGTTTTCAAATGAACGGAACAGTATTCTTCGAGCTGGTACTGAGGTTATGCCCAAATATGATATGCTGATAACCAGGGCAGGGATAACCTTTTATAATATATAAAAATATATACTAAAATAGATCAGGGTTTTGAATAATAACAATTCCTACCATTCAGCTTTCCGTATGAAACTGCTCAACTTCTTTCTTAGCTCGTTTTTGAGTTCCTCCATGTTTATGTTTCCACCAGCTTTGAACTTTTTTTCACCCATTTTTTTATTGTATGAGGTTTCCTCTAATGGGTATTATTTTACCCAATATGTGATTGAGAAATTCCCCCATTTTATGACAGATAGGAGAGCTATGTGAAAATGGGTGTTTTAACTCATTAATGGGTTTCCGCGAACAACCGTGTGTAGTAAAGAAAAATTTCCATAGAAAACATTCTTTTTAGAAACTCAATCATCATCGTTTACCGGTATTTCTATCAGAGCTGGGCATGTTTTTATTTCCATAACTATAAATGCCAAAACTTGTACACGATAAATCTGAAGTATGCAATTATGACTTCAAAACAGGCACTTTGCTTGAAGACTGTCAATTTAAGGCATTTTAATCTCATCTTCATCAATTTTAGAAATAATATCCATGATACTAGATTTAGGTTTGGCCTGCAAGAATCCCTTTTTTATTTGCTTCTTTTGGCAAAGCCATTCAACTAAAACAAAATGACATTTCCACTTTGATGATAACCCTGTTTTTATGCCTTTTTTATCACAGTATTCATTTTTTGTGATTACAAGGAGGCATTTTTTGACGTATGGAGGATGTTCATTGAAATGCATGGAATGTTGTCACAAAATAACCACTTTAGAATTACCGTGTAGTAAACTATTTACACTCAGTAGCAAAATTTTGCTTCCAAAAACGCAGTTGTTCAAGCCTCTGTAACTTTGTCAATTATCAATATACTTGGCTGAAATTTTGACAACAGTATAACTAACTTTATGCGATCAAAATTTTATGTTGATGAAGTTTATAAATTTGAAGTTTCATAACATATGTGCAAAAAGTCATTTTTGGACAAATCAATTTCAAAAATCCGTATTTCTGTGCAAAATTAAGGTAGCATATTAAAAATTTCTCTACGGCTTAAAAAAATACATCGATTAATGTGCATAAAATGTGAACTGTTTTCATTTGAGTAACATTTCCGAGAGAAGAAATGAGATAGTATAAAATTGAAACGGGAGTGAAAAGACTAAGAGCCTAACAGCTAAACACAACCTATCATAATTTAGGTTGATTTCATGGAGAAAAAATCGATTTGTAATTGATAGTTACCTGAACACAGAAGATCGGATAAACCACCAACAAACTTTGAGAATTTAGATGCTTACCTACTAATTTTCTGCACTTTTCCCGCTTCACAACACGACAAAAACAAACAAAACATGACAGATGATGTGCCACTAGCACAAAATACTTTTTGGAATTGTCACGTGGTATCATATAAAATACGCTAAACACATTATAGCTTGAAAACAAAGCACAGCTTTTCAAAAAGGGGATATTTTTTCTAATGAAATTTCATACGCTACGCGTATTAGGTTCAATTGGCATTCCAGGTTGTGTAAGAGACAGTGGGAGAGAAAATGAGAATTTCACAGATTCCAGCTTGTCTCATCAACTCACTGTAACGAACGTTAACTTCTGATTCCTCAGAAAACCTCAAGACGAAAAAGCTGCATGATATCCTCATTTCGTTACGGAATTATCAAAAACGAGTTGTAAATTACACTAAACTTGTAATACATCATAACATTGTCTGTAATATTGCCATTTTCAAATTGCATTATAATTATCAGCGTTGGTCTTGATGTTTATTGAGCTATCTTTAAACATCTGCAAACTTGAAAGTGTGATAAGACTTGCTTCCATATATTGGTCATTATTATGAGCATTCCGGAATCTGCTACAGGGTTACCATGCTACCCAAGGTTTTTTATATCTAGACAAAATCGTCAAAAGGTCCAAAGTAACAATAATAAAACAATTATTTTAAACGTAAATTTTCTTTAAATGTCAGGTTGCTAACATTTATATCCACAACCGACGGGAAGGTAATAATTCCCTCTAAAGGGTGTCCACGATGAAATTGCCACACACAAAATTGATTCGCAAAATTCGAGTTTTCATCCGATTGCCATCAAATTTTCAGGGATTGAGAAACAACTATTAAACTTTATTTTATCATTTTACTCGTATTTTATTTACAGTCCATACGCAAATGCCCGCACCTTGGCCTTAACCCCGGCCATAAGATTCTGCACAACCTGTGAATCAACCGTTTTTTGCATGTAAACCCATACTTTCTTCAGTTCCTCGACTGTCTTCACTACCATAGGTCGTTTAAGAAGGTGCTGCTTCATAATCGCCCAGTACTTCTCGATGGGGCGGAGCTCCGGAGTGTTGGGAGGGTTGAACATTTTCGGCACGAAATTGACCTTATTTTCCGCATACCACTTCGGCACGTCCTTGGAGTAGTGGCATGAGGCCAAATCCGGCCAGAAGATTGTTGGGACGTTGTGGGCCTTCAGGAGAGGAAGCAGCCGCTTCTGGAGGCACTCTTTTATGTACACCTGTCCGTTCATCGTGTCCTGGGTCACGAAAGGTGCACTCCGCTTCCCGCACGTGCAGATGGCTTGCCAAACCAGGAATTTCTTCGCAAATTTGGACATCTCCTGAGTGCGGGCATGCTGTGGAACGCTGAACTTATCCTTGGCCGTGAAAAACAGGTTGCCGGGGATCTGTTTGAAGTCGGCCTTCACATATGTTTCGTCGTCCATGATGCAGCATTCAACTTTCGTCAGCATGTTGAGGTACAACTTCCTGGCACGGGTTTTGGCGGACTTGTTCTGCTTCTCGTTGCGATTAGGGGCCTTTTGAACCTTGTACTTTCCAAGCCCAGCCTTAGTTTTGGCCTTCTGGACAAAACTTCGTCTTAGGTGCAGCTTCTTAGCCACATCCCGAATGGAGGCGTTCGGATTTCGGTTGAAGGCCCCAACTACGCGGTTGTGGTTTTTGGTGTTGTACGGAATACTTTTTCCTTCACTTCTGGGCTTCCGATCAGTGGTCAACCGTTCCTCGAACTGCTTAATCACTCGCGACATCGTGGAATTCGCGATTCCCAACGTTGAAGCGATGGAACGATGCGAGAGATCCTTGTTCTCGTGATGAATGCGCAAGATTTTATCACGCACGAGCTGTTCTTTCGGCTCCATTTCCGCGAGTTTTGATCACAGGACTTTAAAACTTGCAGGATGTAAATAATGCACTATGAACTAAATCCACCCAAATTTTTATTAAATTCTACCCAACGGTTAAAAAGTTAGAGCAATTTCATAGTGTGGCAATTTCATCGTGGACACCCTTTATTGGTTTCTGGTGCTATTTTGATCGTGGAAGCAAGCAGATCTCAGAAAAATATGTTACAGGTCATTGTTTAGAAATGTTACTTTCGACCTCATAAATTGAGTAGATCCACTTTTTACGAAAATTGAGTAACATTTCCGTGAGAGAAAAAGAGATAGTATACAATTGCAATCGAAAATTGAGTAAAATGAAACGAGAGTGTGGCAAATTTTGTCATCATTACAAAGTTGTCATCATACGCCATCTTCAGAAATTCAGCTACAAGTAATCGGAAAATTAGTCCAACTGAGTGGAAAAAAAAGACTGTTAGTTACAGTACCTACAACAGACAAAATTTTGTTCTTTTTGAACTCAATAAAAGAATATTAAGCAAAATATTCACAGGAAACTGTTATGCAACTGATTATGGTTCCAGAAAGGCTAGAATTCCCCACAATACTCAATCTAATTAGTTCAAACATTTCCTAGTTATCTAAAACCGGAGTCCGTAAACTATGCAAAACTTTCCAGGACAATTCAGATCCATGTGAAATAAAACCATATCATAACAAGATTAATGCCTCTCAAACCACCGAACCGAGGTGAAACGAGCCAAACAAATCCCAACGGAGAAACATGTTTTCCGAACGGATTGACGTGCCACAAGAAATAAAAATACCTAAACAAAAACATAACATTAAAATAATGTTCTCACCACAATCAACCGGTCGGTCGTTTTTTTCCCCCCTTTTTTTTCGTGGTGAGAATAATGCAATCAACGCGAAAAACGCTGCTGCCTTGACAAAATGTGCTGCAGCATGTGTCCGTAGCGCTGCGTTGCGTTGTTCGATCGTCCCTTGACTCTTGACTGACAGACTGACCGACCAACCGACCGACCAGTTGTCTAGCCTACTTTGCTCCACATTTCGTTTCGATTCAAGTCAATCGAAGCAAGTTTAGTCCCACAGAGTGTGGTCGAAGTCGATCCAAGTGACCAACTGGCATTCAAAGTGGGGGAGTACCACGGCTTGCAGCAGCACCAGCACTAGGTTCCAGCCAACGACGACGATTAATGTGGCGCTATGGCCATCTGGTCGATTTTATGTATCCGGGGAAAAAAACGCAAATCTCTGCCGAACAAACAATCCTACATGGGTCTAGTTCGGATTAAATATTGTGTGAATGTCGTTGAATGGCGTTTTTTTATCTATAATTTGCGAAATGCAAACACATTCGCAAGGTGATTTGTTTGATTTGATTAAGAAATTAAAATCAGGAAGGATTGGGTTGCGATTTTTTGCCGCCCCCACCGCTTGAGCCGGCTTTCAAGATATCGATCACAGCAACCGCTGAGAAATCGTGAATTTTTAATTAGACAAGATCAAAGCAGGCCACGATGCGATGCGTGGAAGACCAAAAAAAACCTCAACCGCGGCGATGAAGATCTCATTATGGTAATGGTAGGTCTAATGAATTACTGCTACTATTCGACTAGTTTTTTCTCGGCATAAGGTGTCATGCAGGTGATTGACGGTTTTGAACACTGATGGGAACATCAATTCCGAGTTTGAAATGCGCGGTTCGTCGATCGTCGCCCACCAGCATCGTGCAGCAGGCGAGCTTGGAACAATGGAAGTGATTGTTCGAGATTACGCCGCCATCTATGATCGAGTTTTTTCGATGGTGGCGATCGATGGCGATGGCGATGATGATGATGATGATGATGAAGGAGTGAAGAGCAGATCAAGAGTTGTTTGAACTATTAATGCGTGCGCGCGCGTGGTTTGACCTGCGCGATCGACGACAACCATCGAAAGGTTTTTTCTCTCTTCTATTCGTTTCGGTATGAAGAGGACTAATCATCGTACGTTCGATATTGAAGGTGACGGTCAAGTATAGCCATTTTTTCTAGGACCGGATCGATGACTGAGCAAATTGACTGAAAGTTGTACGCGTGTGTAGATTCTGATGTACAGAGGTTTCATTGTACGGTACGCCAACTTGGTGAGGGTCCTTGAACATTTTTGTTGGAGGTTTTAGACGGTGTTTTAAGAGTCAGTTTGAATCAAGTGTTCAAGATTCATAACGGCACTCAAATGAACCTCTGTGATTACATTCTCAGTCTCTAAAATCAGGGCGTCGTTATGACATCTACATATATCCAACATCCCCCCATTCCGGGTGCAGTTTTCCCATGTTCGCATACGAGCATTAGAGAAAGCAACAGCGGAACGTTGTTGAAAAGCTCTGGATACCATCAACCACCACCTGAGGAAAGGAAATGGAAACTAATTGATTTCTGTGAATGTAAATATTGTACTTTCCTGGATGTGTCGTCTCGTGGAATAATTGCTCACGGAAACCAATTTGTCAGCAGGCGCAGGCCAACCACTTGCCCTTGATTTCAGTGTCGGCATTTAAATACTGAAGTATGCAGCCTATTTTGATGCAAATTTTCCCCGAACCAATCTTACGATTCAATAACACCAATAGATTCGAACAAAAACTAACCTCGAACTGGTTGGAAGATTTAAGTGGCAAAAAACAGAAAAAAAAAATACGATTAATCAAAGTGAGCCCTGCTTTGTGCGCGAACAAAAGCAAAGTTTTTTTTTTCAACAACAAAACAAGCCAAGTTTTGCGTTTTTAAGAGAACTATGCTTGCGTCGTTGTTGTCGGTCGATTACTCCCCTCATCAGTAGGCCAATGCAAATCGATCGGCTCATTTTTGAAGGATGCAAGTTTGTTTTGTTTGCTGTGAGATGATTGGAAACCGATTTTCTCTCTATAGTTACCATATTGTTGACTGCAGTCAATAGTGCTTTTGGCCTGATGGGGTGCAGGATTATTTCTAACTCAATCAAGTGGAGCTTATAAATGCGTAATTACAGAAATGAAGACGGGGATGAATATTGTGTTGAGTATAAACGTGAGGTTAGGTTGCGTGAATTTTGAAAATCCATATAGGGGAAATACTGGTTTTGGCAATGTTGACTATTCTCAGCAATCGAATTTCGTACGTCTAATTCTGGAGATTCTCCAATCACTTTACTGAATACGCTTATGTGATAACTGCACTCTTAGAAAAATCATGTAAATTTAAGTCAACTTGGTTGCACATAAAACCGAAAATTGCATCTGTCTTTAAATTAATGTATGATATGTACTACCACCCATTGTAGCACGGAAACTAAGTCCGATAGCAATTGGGCTCTCCTCTCTGTTAGACTTGATCAAACTTTAAAAACCATTGATTATCCTAATCATGCCATTGTATGAAGTGCCAAAAAGGGGTTTGGTGGATCGATAGGCAACATCACTTATCCACAGGGATATACAGAATCTCCTTCCAACAACAAGATTGAACAATTGGTCAAAAGAACAAGCTATCTAACATGAGGATGCCCCAATGGGCGGGAAGAAGAGCCCGCCCTCTATTCACAAGCTGTTAGCAATGGGGAGTAGGCATTCCCACTCTCCCCATCCAGAGTGCTGCAATCGGATGCCCTGATGGTCCCTCCCATTCCCATGAAATATTTATATAACAGTTTATATATTGATGTAAAGGAAAAATACTACAAGCATTCGTATCTATTATATATGATCTCCATTCGTCGGTTGATCCTGAACTGCAATAAATGTTGTAAATTGTCAATGGTAGAGTTCTGTGGGTCCACGCTTAAGCACGTTTTCGTTCATTTTCTGCGATAGCAGCAATTCACTAAAACCTTGATTTGAGGTATCCTGAAAATTTTTGTTAAATTTATTGCAATTTTACAAAACTAACATTTATACATTATGATTTACAGTTGCTATGGTCACTATTTGATGCTTGATATTGGTTTTATAACAGCAATCCACTTTTATTTATGCTGACCCAATAGTTATTGCTCCTGAGTTAGAGTTGCTCCTGAAACCGAGAAGATTCAGTTTAAAGGGAATTAAAGTCAAATGGACATAACAAACAATAAGTAATGTTTAAATAACCTATGAAGCAAAATCAATGAAGAAATCTCATCAAATATAATGATATTGTGAATTATGTCACAGTAATGACAAACATTGAACTGTAAAATCAGACACTAGCCAAATGGCACACAGCGCTGCACGAATCAGGTCAGCTTGTATTTAGTAAAATGTAAATTCGCAAACCGGAAATGAAAAATATTGTCAGTAATAAGTGCAAAAGCCTACCAATGATTCCGTTGTAGCTTCTTGTATTCATGACACTGACTACTTCTAAATCATAAGAAGAGACAAAGGATCAAAATAATAATTGGACATTTAAGACATAATTATTAAAAGTATATATAACCTATTAGATAAATATCATAAAATTATTTTAATTTCTAAATGTA